>JAWNNQ010000522.1:0-97924 GCA_035044765.1 Leucophenga montana
CTGAAATAGAAAAATAAAAACAAAAAGCCCTTTATAAAAAAAATTCACCTTCAACTGCACTCTACAACAACGCACACAAATCGGTCCCTTTGTTGTAATTATTGTGGCCTGATTTTCCAATATCTCCAGTCCAGAGCAGATGATATACGCTTTTCTATCCTCGGAGAATGTTAGCTCCGCATGAAAGTATAAATCAACGCCTTCTGTGTTTACTTTACCTTCCGCTTTGATAGATTTAGGTGCTTCGCCAAATACGAATAGCACTAGCTGTATGGCATAACAGCCAATATCCAGCACAATACCACCACCCATATCCTTTTTGATAATGCGTTCACTTCCTGCACCACAGAAGCCGTGACGCACATAAATCTCACGTATATCACCCAAACTCTTCGTTTCTATTAACTGCGACAGATGACGATAGACCGGAAAGAAACGCGACCACAATCCTTCGGCTATGAAGAGTCGTTGTTTTGCTGCAAGTGCAACAAGTTCCTTTGCCTGTTCATTATTCATGGCAAAGGGTTTTTCACATAACACATTTTTACCCTGCTCCAACATTAGTTTGGTAACAGCATAATGTTGTGGATTCAGTACCGCGACGTAGACAATTTCAATATTGGAACTTTTCGCCAATTCTACATAAGAGCCATAGGCATGCAGTATATCATGTTCAAGTGCAAATTTTTCTGCATTTTCCTTGGAACGACTTGCAATGGCAATCACTTGATGCTCTACTGGTGTAAGACTACTTTTTAGTGCAGTACAAAAATCGTGCGATATTTTTGATGCACCCACAATGCCCCATTTTAAAGCCATGTTAAATGAACTACTCCGAACGAATGTTAAAAGTCAACTGTAGAGCTGAAATCGGGCTAATTTTATTAATTTGTGTTTGTGCATTAAAAATTATTAACTTTGAATACAATAGATTAGCTATTCATTTAAATTTTAAAAGCTTATCAGTTTCTGAACAGCTTAAAATTGTGCAGTGCAGTAAGTCGTTTGAAAAGGTGACCAAAACTCAATCGCACTTATAACATTTTGTTTTACTAGAGTAAGTAAAACAATAGTCGATAATTACTCGTGGCATCGTTTTCCAAACGTTGCCAATACCAATTTGGCATCGCGACATCGTTTGGAAAACAATGCAATCGTCGCATCGTTTGTCAGTTTGGCATTGCATCGTTTGGAAAAAGAATACACTGCTAAACGATGCGACGATATTATGCTGCCAACATGTCAATTTTGCATTGCATCGCTTTCCAACTTGGCATTGCATTGTTTGGAAACCGATGCAACGATGTCAACTTGGAAACTTAGTAGTCATACCTGTGTTATGAATAAAAGTGTACGTGGCATCGGCGATGCTACGCTTACTCGTGCAGTGCTCTAGTATGCAACCTTTTCAATTAGTAATCTAATTAAACGCCGATACTTTAGAAATGTAAATAAATATGAGTAGAAGTAAAAGGCACAAACTGCATTTTCTTCTAGATATGGTCCGCTGAACTTGAAAATAACTTAAAAAAAATTGTTTAATGGATAACTAGATAATTTCGGAGATACAGAACAAATTTAAAAAAATCCGAGGGTGTATAGGGGGTAAATTTCTTCGCGTCCTGGATCAATGGGATCGAATTTTACACGAGTGCAAAGCAGTTGTTACGGCATGAAAAATAGGGATCCGTAACTATTCAATTTCGGGTCCAGATTTTCGCTCGACGGCTCTGATAATATTTATTGTAATAGGAAAGTTCTCTAAAAATGCAATGTATTAGGCGATCTATGCTTCTTTTTGTTTCTCTCGCATATACAAATTTTAGCAAAATAAAAATTTTTATGAGTGTTTCACTCATGTAAAAGAGACAAAAAAGGGTGGTGCGCACTTTAAACAGAATTTAAATTTTAAACGTCTAACCACTTATTGGATCATTAGACAACTCGCTCTAACACATGTATTTACGAAGCAAGTCAATAACTCACATAAGAGTGAGCAGAATAGCAAACAAATTTCTAAAGTTGCCGTACGTACAATTGATAATCGTTGTTTGCATGTGTGTGAGTCAAATACTGTACAGACGTTAGGCAGCATAAGTGCTAGCGAGACAAATACTGCGCACAATACAATTGCCAGTATTGCCACTTTTAACTCTCTGCCGCCGGGTCTGCATTTTTTTTCGCTAAAACAAAATTCATTTCGTTTGCATTCGCATAAAGAAGTTTACATTTGATAGTAATTGGCAAAATTAACTTATGAGAGCAATACAGCTAATAAAAGCGAGAGAAAACAATTTGCAGTAGCGCATAATTTGTTGAAAATTCGAAGTAGTGTATTGCTGAAAAATAAAAATCCCCTACAGCAGCGTTGTGTTCTCTTTAAATCAGATTTTTTTTTTGTTGTATTTCCTAATTACGACGACCAAGTGCATTTCTAAGCGTAAATCATGGCGTCGCATCAATATCATCAGATTGCCAACTTGTTGGAGAAGGTAAACGACAAAGTGTATATAGTAAATTAACCATAATTAAACATACCTTTTGCTGCAGATGACTTCGAATGACAAGGATTTTCGTTTTATGGCAACAAACGATCTTATGACGGAGTTGCAAAAGGACAGCATCATACTGGACGATGAGTCCGAGAAGAAAGTTGTACGCATGGTGCTTAAGTTGTTGGAAGATAAAAATGGCGAAGTGCAAAATTTGGCGGTTAAGTGTCTGGGGCCGCTGGTCAACAAAGTGAAGGAGAATCAGGTGGAGACCATTGTTGATACGTTGTGTGCAAATATGATATCCAATACAGAGCAATTGCGTGATATATCAAGCATTGGTCTGAAGACAGTCATATCTGAGCTACCGCAAGCATCGAATTCATTGGCGCCGAATGTCTGTCAACGCATAACCGGCAAACTGAGCAATGCCATTGAAAAGGTAAAGGAAAAAGCACGGAATTCATTTAATAATTATACTCTTACATATAACTTGTTGCGCATTGTTTTGCAGGAGGATGTCTCAGTGAAATTGGAAGCATTGGACATACTCTCGGATCTATTGTCACGCTTTGGTGACTTTCTTGTGCCATTTCATAGCACAATATTAAAGGCACTAATGCCACAATTGGCTTCGTCACGTCAGGCAGTGCGTAAGCGTACAATTATTGCGCTCTCCTATCTGCTGGCGCAGGCTAATACCAATGCCTATAATGGCGTTATCGATCATTTGCTGGAGGGTTTACAAAAGCCAGCCAATGACAGTGCAGTGCGTACTTACATACAGTGTCTGGCGTCAATTTGGTAAGCAATACTACGACCACGGGGCGTCACGATTTGATGGCGATTATTACAGAACTCGATATCTCCAAACCACAACAATAATTTTAGTCGAATATTTTGACGAGTTCTATAAGAATCGAGACGCTCCGGGCATCGTAGAATAATCCCTCTAGAATTAAAAAAAAAAAACATTCAATATAACTTTGCGCAAATTTTCTTATAGTCGCCAGGCTGGACATCGTCTTTACAATCACATTGATCGCTCTATGACACTGTTAAAGCAATATAGCCAACGTGATGATGATGAATTACGTGAATTTTGTTTGCAGGCATGTGAAGCCTTTGTGCTACGTTGTCCGGATGCAATTAAACCGCACATTCCTATGGTATATAAATTATTTATTTAATATTATACATTAATTAATTTCCGTCTTTGGTAAACTTTTAGATACTCGAACTTTGTCTTAAATACCTCACATATGATCCAAATTATAATTACGAAGCCGATGACGGTGATGGCGGCGTAGCTATGGATACCGAAGATGATGAGTACGCGGATAGCGAGGAATACAGCGACGATGATGATATGAGCTGGAAAGTGCGTCGCGCTGCTGCTAAATGTCTCGAAGTTTTGATTGCAACGCGTCATGAACTTATTGAAGATTTCTATCGTAATCTAAGCCCTGCACTCATACAACGCTTTAAAGAGCGCGAGGAAAATGTTAAATCCGATATTTTCCATGCCTATGTAGCATTGCTCAAGAACACACGACCGGTAGATGATATCGCCACAAATGATCCCGACTCAATGGAACAAATTCCGGCACCAATTGCTTTGCTCATGGAGCAGCTGCCGCAGATTATTAAAGCTGTGCAACCATTAATGCGTGAAAAATCTATGAAAACACGTCAGGACTGCTTTTTGCTGTTGCGCGAGCTGCTTAACTCACTGCCCGGTGCCCTGGGCCCTTATCTCGATAACATTATGCCTGGCATTAGTTACTCGCTTAATGACAAAAGTTCAACAAGCAACATGAAAATTGATTCACTGGGTTTTCTTTGCTCTTTGTTACAAGGACATCAACCACAAGTGTTCCATGCCCATATACATGTGCTGGTGCCACTTGTTATTGCTTCTGTTTTCGATCCATTTTATAAAATTGCTACAGAGGCATTGCTTGTCTTACAGCAGCTGGTTAAGGTCATACGCCCATTGAATATACAGAACGCGACAACCAGCGACTTTGATGTTACACCATTTGTTGGTCAAGTTTATTCGTGTACACTACAGAAACTTAAGATAACCGATGTCGATCAAGAAGTAAAGGAACGTGCTATTGCCTGTATGGGTCAGATTATCTCAAATATGGGTGATTTGTTGGAACCGGAACTGAACACCTGTCTGCCTATATTCATGGAACGTCTTAAGAATGAGGTGACACGTTTAAGTAGCGTTAAGGCTTTGACCATGATTGCTGCATCACCATTACGCATTGATTTGACACCAATATTAGATGATGTCATACCTGCGTTGGGCACCTTTTTGCGCAAGAATCAGCGCGCATTGAAATTGCACTCCTTGGATTTGCTCAACAAGATTGTTGTCAATTATGCGAATAGCGTTGAGCCGGCGTTGCTGCAGGCTGCCATCATTGAAATTCCGCCGCTAATATCAGATTCAGATTTGCATGTGGCACAGTTTTCACTTATATTACTGACCACAGCAGCACGCAAACTACCGCAAGCGTTGGTGGGCATACATGAACACTTTTTGCCATCAGTGTTGATTTTGGTGCGATCGCCACTGTTGCAGGTAAGTGTACTAACATTTTGCTTATATTACTGCTTTAATACTGAATTTAAAATTTTTAAACAGGGCACTGCACTTAATTGTACACTTGAACTATTCCAAGCACTGGTACAAACTAAGCTGCCCGGTTTGGACTATCAATCGCTTGTTTCCAAACTCATGGAACCCGTTATGTTTGGCAGCGATATGACAGCACTTAAGACATCGAACAATACCGGCATACAAGCGGATCAATTGCACAAACAAGCCTATCACTCGCTGGCCAAATGCATTGCCGCATTAACACAACAATGCCCTCAGGTGGCTACACCGCTAGCATCGAAACTGATTGGTGAACTGCAGAAACGTTCTACCTCAAATGATACACAGATCATATTCTGTCTGTTAACAATTGGCGAAATTGGGCGTCATTTCGATCTGAGCTCAATAGTTGCACTGCCACAGACAATTATTGAATGTTTTGGTGCTAGTTCCGAGGATGTTAAAGCCGCAGCTTCACATGCGCTCGGTGCAGTTTCAGTCGGTAGTCTACAGACATATTTGCCGCTTATACTCAAAGAGATCGAGCAACAACCGAAGCGTCAGTATTTGTTGCTGCATTCATTGAAAGAAGTTATCTCATCACTTTCCACAACACCAAATGGCTTGAGTCAATTACTGCCATCGGTGCCATCAATTTGGGAGCAGCTATTTAAACACTGTGAGTGCTCCGAAGAGGGCTCTCGTAATGTCGTAGCCGAATGTCTTGGCAAGCTGGTACTTGTCAATCCAGAAGAGCTATTGCCACAGTTGCAGAAGGCGCTGCACTCGGAAAGTGCTACCATGCGCACCGTTGTAGTGTCGGCTGTTAAATTTACCATTTCCGATCAACCACAAGCAATTGATTTGCTACTTAAGCAGAATATTGGCGAATTTCTATTTGCACTACGTGATCCTGAGCCGGCTGTGCGACGTGTTGCCTTGGTGGCGTTTAACTCAGCGGTGCACAATAAACCAAGTTTGGTTAGAGATTTGCTGCCAACTTTATTACCATGGCTGTATTCGGAAACCAAAGTTAAGGTAATTTATAGAAGTAGTATTATATAATTTACTATGCTTATTTATATTCACCACTGGCACAGAGCGAGCTCATACGCGAAGTGGAAATGGGTCCTTTCAAGCATACCGTAGATGATGGTTTGGATATACGTAAAGCGGCCTTTGAATGCATGTATACGTTGTTGGAACAAGGTCTCGAACGTGTTGATGTTATGCAGTTTTTGGATCATGTACAAGCAGGATTGTGTGATCATTATGATATCAAAATGTTGACTTATTTGATGACAGCACGCCTGGCAGTTTTGTGTCCGGAAGCGGTTTTGCTAAGTACTATATATATTTATATATATTGCACGTTATTTTATTGAAAAGTATAATTGTAAATATTTATTTTTAACAGGACTCGATCAATTTATACAACAATTGCGCGACACTTGCACTCACAAGGTGAAGGCAAACTCTGTAAAACAGGAGTATGAAAAACAGGATGAATTAAAGCGTTCGGCATTGCGCGCAGTCTCAGCGCTATCGCAAATTCCAAAAGCCGGTTAGTATGCTTAATATTGAAGTAATTAAGTTCATCATATATTACTAAAGTATTTATTTTTGTTACAGAGAAAAACCAGCAGCTCACTGACTTTCTTAAATCTATTAAAGAGACACCTGATCTTAGTAAAATTTACGATTATGTACAGAGGGACTCTGGCGCCGCTAATTCCGATAGTATTGCCATGGATCAGAGTTAAAACTCATTTTCCATACTGCATATTGTCTGGCTTGCTTTTTCCGATGCTGTACTCGTTCTCGTTTTTGTTTGGCATTGTTCCTTCGATATTAATTCTGGCTTTAAAGTCATCCTTTTTTATAAATACATATATTATATATGAACATATATTATAAGAAGATATAATCAATCCATCAGGCCACATGAAAAAAAAAATATTACATTTATTTGATATATATACTACATTAAAAAAAAAAACAAACAAAAAACAACAACAACAACACGCTTCATTTGTCAAAAAGAAGAAAAACAAAGTAATTGAAAAAATTCGAAAGCATTTACGTTAAATATAGCATAATTAAAGAAAATTCAAAGTTTTAACTAATGTTTCAAGCCAAGATGATTTTTATTATTCGTTGTTTAAAAAAAAAAAACCATTTAGAAACCTGATAACTAACAACAAAGAACGCTGTCATCAAGTGTGCGCGTGCTGGAGATGTTTAGGAGCATTTTGTTATTTTGGTATATAGTGATCCGAATTGCAGCTATGTACACTTTTATAAGTTTTAATTTAAGATTCATTCGCACCAATATTGGTGCCTATAGCTTAATAGCCCATTTATATACAGATAATTGGCAAAGGAAATAGCAAAAGCTTGTTGTGGTCGGCTACAGTCCATAGGAAAACATGTCAGTTGAGTTTTCATTACACTAGTCTATAGCCAAAACGTGCATTCGATGCTTTTTTTTCTCTTTTTCTTATAGATTTTGATCTGCTCAACTAGAAAATAGTCTCAAAAAAATTATGAATGGGAGACTTTCACGGTATGAAAATTTGAAGTTTTTATATAGTAGTTCCATTACATTTACTATATCTTAAGCTAGAAATGATCAATCTGATGTCAAAATAAGGATAGTACAATATGTTTGACATTAGTTGCAATCAGAATGGTTATTTCTAACTTAAGATAACCTAAAATAGTGAAGCTACTTCCTAAAAAAAAAACTTCAAAAATGCGTACCGCAAAAACGTATCCATTGAACAATTTTTTTTTTGAGATTTATTCGAGTTCACATTGAATCGAACATCGAATGCATTTATAACTTTTAATTAAGTATTAGACTAGTGTTATTAGCGCTAGTGGCGGGTCACTACCTTTGTGGTCAGATTTTTTACATGGTTGCATTGAGAAGTTTGATTTCATTAAATCAAAGCTCGCTTAGCATATTGAGTTAAAGCCAGTGAGCGTTTATCCTCGTCGTTGGCCACACAGTCGAGCATTTCGTAGTGTTGCTTGATAAGAAGAATACTATATTGCATCAATTTATCCCTAATTATTTAATTTTTAGCATAACTTTCAATATTTCCAGAGCTTTAAACAAAGAAAAATTTTAACAGATATCCAAAATCGTTCCCAAGGACGACTGGGTTATGCCCCGGACCGATCTGCACAAGAAGTTTTGTGCAGTCAAAGGTTGTCCAACTCAGCCCAAGTGGCTGTATCAGGTATTCATTGGTTCCGTTTTGTTTACGATTTTATTGGAAACACTTCCTAGGAAATGCTAGTTGAGATGTTTTTCTATGGACTGCAGCCGACATGTGAACTGTCATTATGAGTTTTTCCTGGCTCTTTTCTATAGTAAATCTGTGTATGTAAACGCGCTATATAGGAACTGCTAGTTCCTTTCTAGTTCTCTGTATGTAAACTTCCTATTAAGCCCAGCCTGACAGAAATGCTTAAATAATCTACACATAAAACAAAGCTCAAAAAAACATTATTTTTCCTTGAGCATTTTTGTAATGAAATTTTTTCTGTACTTGAGTGTTCGTCATTAGTTTTGTACTGGGCTTAAGTTACAAAGGAGTTTTTCATATAGAAACTCAAAAGTTGATTGGGAGAACGTACTATTCCAAGATTTTTTGTTGTTCATGTGTTGACCTGCAAAAAATTCTTCTTTGTTATTCTCACTAAAATGGTCTCAAAAAGATACTTAATATCCAAGCTAGCTGCCCCTATTTTTTCAATGGTGCGAGGAGTCCAGCAAAATTAATCTGAAGCGAGCAAATCTGAAAATCTAACTTCAACTTTTAATTAAAAAACATATTTATTACAGATAATATAAAAAAAACATGTTTATTTAAGTTTTTTTAAGTAATTTCATTTTGCTATGCTACTTTCGAGAACAAATAAAAACTATAAGGTAAACCTTGTGTGAGGTGCAGAAAAGGTTTCCGCACAACTCACCGAGAGGAAGGGATGGGTGCAAGTTAAAGGAAAACTAGCTTTCGTAATTAATGAACGCCACATAAATTAA
Source organism: Leucophenga montana (assembly GCA_035044765.1). Taxonomy (NCBI): domain Eukaryota; kingdom Metazoa; phylum Arthropoda; class Insecta; order Diptera; family Drosophilidae; genus Leucophenga; species Leucophenga montana. The sequence continues at coordinate 9,164 of JAWNNQ010000522.1, forward strand.
CTTTCTCTTGTCAGAATACACTTATATAAACTCTATTTTTTTACGATAACTTCTTTACTACGTTACAAACTTTCAGACAAACTTATAATATAATTAACTAATACCCTTTTCACACGACATACTCGTAGATACAAGTAGATGTGATAGTGTATAAAAATGAACTTAAAATTTTTCTGTACTGTGATTTTATATTTTGAGAGTTGAGTGTTTATTGTATGTTTTGTAGCATTCTATGTATGTGTATGTGTGCTATAATAGAAAAGAAACGTATATTGTTACTATTGAATTTTGACATTGAAATGTTAGTATTTCTGCAATCACACGGATATGCGCTACGGCGAAAACGGCGTAGTAGTTGTCACTATATACATCCGATCGCTAAGCTGCCTGTTTAGATCTCTTCTTTTCGGATTCTTCTTCACTGTCTTTACCGGTAGCATTTCCATCATTTGTTGGACCAGTGTCCGCGACAGTTTCCGGCGGATGCTCCAGTACATGATCGATAATGCCGAGTATTTTGGCCTCTTCCGGTGTCATAAAATGATCACGTTCCATGCGCGTACACATATCTTCGTAGACATTTTTCGAATGTTTAACATAGATCTTAGTCAGTTGTCGCTTGATCTTTATAATCTCTTCGGCATGTATCAATATGTCTGTTGCTTGACCCTATATATGCATATACAGTATATACAGAAGAAGAAATGATTTTAATTATATAAAAAATATTGCATAACAATATTGCATTCTACAACGGCTACCACTCACTTGAGCACCACCAGAAGGCTGATGTATCATTATGCGTGCATTCGGCAACGAGTAACGCATGCCGGGCGCACCCGCTGCCAGCAGCAATGAACCCATTGAGCATGCCTGTCCCACACACCAGGTGGCTATCGGCGGTTTTACATATTGCATTGTATCATAGATAGCAAGACCGGCCGTTACCACACCTCCCGGCGAATTGATATACAAATGTATGGGCTTGTTGACATTCTCCGATTGCAGAAACAGCAATTGCGCCACTACCGTTGAGCTGATGTCGTCCGTTATATTGCCCATAAGACAGATAATGCGTTCCTTAAGCAATCTTGAGAATATATCATACGCTCTTTCGCCACGGCCAGTCTGCTCGACGACCATCGGTATGAGGTTGATGTTACGTATAGTACTACATGACAATGCGCGTTGACTCTGTTGACCGTACATACAAGCAGTCGCAGTAGTAACGTAGCAGCAGCAGCAGGAATAGTCCGGAGCGGATGTATACAAAAATACAATGATAACAATAACAACAAACAAAGAGATTTATATATGTATGTAAAAAATGCTTTATAAGTGACGCCGCCTACGTCTACTATACTCACTGGTATATTTTGGAACAAACGACCCACTGCACTTTTAATCATGTCGTCGCCGTCGTGTCTTTCGTCGGCGTAAGCAGTGTTTTTCGTTGGATTGCACAAATATTACGCCGAACAGCTGTTTTTTTCATTCGTAAAATATTTAGTTGCTACATGTGGAATGAAACACTATAATCCCAAAACAGAAAAGTTTGGCAACAATGGCATTTAATACAAATACAAATACTTTTTATTTTTATTTTAATTTTGAAATTGTATATAAATACTATGTGTATATGTATTTTTGTTATTGTTAATTTTTTCTGCAGTCAAAATATTGATAATTAGACAGAAATGCGCTGGTTCTACCCTTACAAACCTGAGTAGTCGTTTCGGCTGGTACTAAAAAATGTTTGAAAAATTCTTTCACTTCATATTTTCTGATATAATGATATTTATGTTTTTCGATTTTTTTATGATTAAGTCCAACGACACCCAATTCATTTCGATCGAATGAAACAAGTTTGACGTACAGCTAAGGAATGTTAAAATTCCAAGCAACGATTTTCAGGCATATTTGTCATTTGACTATTTTTTTATAACAACAAATTCTCTTATATCACTAGATTCGCATTTTTCATCGATAGTTTATTCAATTACAAAATTTTAAATAGGGGCTACCGCAAAAAGTGGGCGGTAAACGCCCACTAGTAGATGTCTAAGATATCAAGTTAATATTGACGTTTTCCACACAAATGCATAAAAATGAACTGTAGGTTTATATGGGACTACCTCAAAAAGTGGGCGGGATACGCCCATTTGTATATGTATATGAAGCGGTTGTACACTAAAATCCACCAAATCGAATTTCAAGCTTATATTGATTTAAATGAAGAATTTTTTCAAAAAAAATACAAAATGCACGGTGGGTTTGTATGGGGCTACCCTAAAACGTGGGCGGGCCACGCCCATTAGTGTATGTATGTGAAGCGGCTGTCTATAAAAAGGCACCATATCGCATTTCAACCTAATAATGACTTTAATAAAGAAGTTTTTTTTAAAATAACACATGGGGGATACTTCAAAAAGTGGGTGGGTCACGCTCGTTAATAGATGTATTTTAATCGACTGACCATAAAAAGGCACCCTAATATTGACTTTAATAAAGAAGTTTTCATACAAAACGTCAAAACTGGGCGGTGGGTTTGTATGGGGGCTACCCCAAAAAGTTTGGGTGGCGGGTCAATATTGATACTCTATTAAACTGCAATAAAAAGAAGTGTATGTGCAAAATTTCAACAGGATAGCATACAAATTGGTCCCCAATAAATGCGCAACATACAGACAGACAGGCGGACAGACAGACGGACAGAAGAAGAATATATATACTTTATGAGGTCTACTATGCATACTTTAATGCGTTCCAAACTTTCAGACACGTGAAAGGCGGCCCAATTTAACGAAATCGAATCCGATCAATTAATTTGAATCGAAATCTAGAACTAAGGGAATTTTGAATAGTAATTTAATCTCATATAATAATAAATTACAGCACATTTGATTTATACCAGGGCTCCCTAGTTCAGCTTCTGCTCCAAATTCTCTTCCGTTTCAAATTCTCAAAGAACATTTCAACAAAAGTTTTTAAAATCTTCAGATAATATACTGTTCCGGTTGAAATTCAGGCACCCAACACTTTGCAAATAATATCAACAGTTTAATTTAAATCAATCAATCAAAATGGAGACGATATTGGAGATGAAGATTGAAATCTCAGTACCACAATTTATAAGTTTTCGGAGAAACAGAGCCAAACCTGCAAACCAATTTACGCGGTTGATGAGAAGAGAGACGATAAGAAGGTCGTGGTTTTCTTGGATGTTTCCTTTTATCTGCAATAGCAGTCAGTGACCATTGACTTGTTAACGCATGAAGATCTCAAGACTGCTTTAATTTTCATTTCTCATTAGGCTTTCGTCCTCGTCTTGTACGCTTTTAGTTTTGTATTCTGAACCACATTGTTGAGGTCCAGGGGCGTCAATAGGCATGAGTCCTCCTGCATACGATGCTTATAGTTGTGTGCATTTGATTGCATCAATTATTCCTCCTAGTTTGTCGGCTAACTCTCTGCATCCAAAACCACATTGTCTTAGTGTTCAAACTATTTAGTTGAAGTGCCTTTCACAGGCTCTCAACAGAAGCGATATGGACTACTTTACTAGTTTCGAATGTATCACGCACTATGATAGCGCCATAATCTTTGGCGTAGCAACAGAATTTGGGGCTTTCCGCTTTTACATAGTGAGGGTTTTGCACCAAAGCATAAAAATCTATTATTCTTCTTTTTCAAACCGTTGAGAACTTAAAAATCAGTTGAAAAATTACTGCGGTATTGAATAATAATTGGGAGAAGTACCCCAAAAAGCTTCGTTTTAGCAATAACATGAAAATTTTCGAATTTTCGAAATTATTAAAAAGTGCTGAAATACATTGAACTGGACATACAACTACTTTAGGTCACTTGAAAAGTTTTTCGACTCCCTTTATTATTTTTGACTAAAATGATATAATTATGAGGAGTGTATCGGTTCTATCGAAGTTAACATTTTCTCTGGTATTGTGTTCGATTTGTAAAATGTACAAGTATGTTGAACAAAATAGAGTTATTCGCAGAGTTCTTTCTTCTCATGAATCTTGCGTTCTGGTTCTAAGTTCTGGTCCTACGATCTGTGATAAACATACTTTATATTGAAAGCCTTCACATGCTGGAACAAAATCTGCAAGAAAAACATTCATATTTCGTATATTTATTTTACAATAAAAAAAAATACAATTATTCAATACGTTTATATGTATTCTTATGTATATATAAAATTGAATTAAGCTTATGCCTTACAAAAAACACATTTACGAAAAGTGAAATTTATTTAACAACAACATATTTCCAGTAGAAATAACATCACAAGAGCAAAAATTTTGCATTCGATTGCAACTAAATCAAAAAATATAAATTTTGTTTAAATATTTGAACTAAACATAATTTGCTTCTTAAATAATTTTGCTTTCATGATTTTTTCTTTAATTTTTTTCCAGACGAATTGAACGCCAAGCGTTATATTCAAACTAAAAGATAGTTTTTTCGTTTAAAATTATTTTTTTTTAACATTTTGGAAGAATGTATCTATGTATATAAATATTTATGTATGGTATATATGTCTTATAAAGAACATCGGAATCGCTTTAATCAACATACTATCTTACACACATGCATATTGTATGTGTTTGTGTGTGTATGTGTGTGTGTGTGTGTGAGTGTGGGTCTGTGTATAAAAATCAATCAATGTAAAACAAAAAATAAAAATCACATATACTTGAGCTTTAAATTCAAAAAAAAAGCCATCATCATGTTCAAATCCTAACAACTCTTAACCAATAAGCCAAACAGGGTGACATGATACATCCTGTTACTTTCATCTAAACATCCATACAACATTCCATGGCAGTTAAATGAATGGGAGCCTTAGTGCTCATACTTCTAACATAGTTATTGTTGTTATTGTTGTAGTCGTTATTACGGGCAGAAGAAGCGTTGCACTGGAACGCACTTCCATTAACTCGAGATCAAACCACACTATCAAATCAAACATCATAATCATCATCATCATCATCTTCATTTACGAGTAAGTCTTTTTCCTCCATTGTCATCTCGGACATGCTACAACGCCGCCACCTTGAGGCCGCCTGAATTCTTAGCTACTCATTGTGCCAGTACCACCACCGCCGCCACCGATACCGCTGCTGCCACCAAGTTGATTATGCGCCAACATCAGTATATCCTTCTTCTCCTTTGGAAACCTCAGCTCGCGTCCCGCCAAACGTGCAGTCTCCAATTCTCTTTCAGCTAGCGATAATTCACGTCCCAAAACACCCGGATTCTCCTGCTCACGCGCAATCCAATCGAGTGCCATCTGTGCACGCATATCATCATCTAGACTGCGATTCGAATAGTGTGCAACCACCTCCTGACGTGAACACTGACGTTCACGCATTGCCTTCAACGAGCCATTCCAGTGTAGCAGTTGAAAGACTGTCATTAGTTCCTGAAATTCGAGCATGGTGCGTCCTTTGTTGGCCTCTAGCATGAATCTGTATAGAGAGCAAACGTGCAAACGTGCAATGAGCATGATAGAATTATAGCGGGTCATACGTCTCACTTACCTAAATGCACCAATACCCGTATCGGGTCCATCACCCTCCAGTGCATCACCTTTGAATGATGCGCGTGCATCTTGCACTGCTTTCTCAATAAACTCATCGCTGATGCGTCGTGATGGATGCTCATTAAAGACAGAATTCATGAGCGCTATCTTGGCAGAACTGCGCCGCGCTTCGGCTTTTGTTGGACAATTCTGTAAAGAAGTAATTGAATTTTTAGTCTAGTTAGTACTGTATAAGGTCTATAGTAAACAAATTCACCTGAAAGCTTCCAAAACAACTGCCTCCGGGCAATGTTACATAACAAACATAGGGTTGACTACTCGATGGCACCGATTCGTAGATGACCACAGCACCGTTTTTTAGCTCAGCACCGCGCGCCTGTTTCATCTGCCAGAATTCTTGGAGCGCTTCGACGACATTTACTGAAATAGGAGGGAGCAAATATATCGAATATGTTATTTATGTTAACTCAGGGTGATTTCTAAAAATGGTATAGGATAATACATCTTATTGAAATATCAAATCGACACGATTTTGTTTTGAGCTGAAATCTTTAAATTATTATAAAATAAAGGTATACGAAATGGGTAAGGGGTAAAAAGGGATTTTTATCGATATTATTTTAGTTTTAATTTTTAAACAAGTAAACATTCTGGGCGAGTTCCACTCACCTTCTGAGGTAGTTTCCTTTAGGAGTTGGATTGAGATGGCCCATGGATCAACAACAAAACCAGATAAGTTTATAGAAAAACACTAAAATGGGAATAGGGGGAAAATGGAGCTACCCCTTACAGTGTGCATGACTTGTGCATGAAGAGGGAACAGAAAAGAATAAAATGCCAATTTGGTGTTATACCTCTTATAATCACAGGGATCTCGGCTTTCATACGGACGTACAGGCTATAATCTTTTTTTTTTTAAATTGGTTGTTACGAACTTTACTATGCACTTTTATACTATGGAAACAATGCATAAAACTTTGTTCCGACTGAGCGGTATCTCTTTAATAGTATCTGAGGTGTTTAAACTGAAATGAGCAGGCTATATAAATCGACTTCAGGATTGTAGATGATAGCTTAAGAATCAATCGTTGGTTTCTTGTGTAGTTTTAAAAGCCTTAAACAAGTTCATTCGTTTCGTGCAATGCTAAAATATGTCTTTCGCATTAATATTCCAGCATAAGATAGACTTCAGAAGGTTTTATGCGTCATTTATAAATGCTGCTTGCCCGAATGCATTCGAAGTAGGAAGAATAAATCTACGAGTATCTCCATTTTGATAAGAATTAAGATTTTTGTAGAAGCTTTTCCAAAAAGTAAAATTGTAAACAGACATACTTGGTTGTTTAATTCTCATCATTATTACTTATGACTTCAAGTGAGGCATAAGTAATTTTTTGGAATCGGATTTAGCTACGTGCTAGGTGCAACGTTGTCATAGCAATATGAAGCAGCAGTGTGTACTTCGTCTACGGTTCTTCGAGATGTGGTTGCAGGAAAACGGAAACTACGGTTGCGGTTAGGATTTTAATTTCAGAGCATATCGAGCAATGTAATGACCTTCGCTGCGAGGAGCTAAAACAACTACAACAGAGACAGTGGCACATTTAGTTGTAACATTATCGATAATGATGCATCACCCTGCATTATCACTAATATATATAGTATAAAGATACAGTTCTGATAATCAGATACCACTTACTATAGTACTTCTTTTAAAAATTTATAACTTATTACTAAACTCACCAGGATAGTCACGATCATCATAAAATCCTGGCATTGTTGGTAAGGCCCAAAAGGGCTCTTCTGGATAGACCATCATGGTGTTTTATTTATTATTTCTTTAATTTCTTCGAAGCAAAACCGGTTTTGTGATTTTTTTTTTTTTTTTTACAATTTTGTAATTTTATTTACTGTGGTTGTAAATTATTCTAAATACAAAATCAATTTTAAAATGAATATATATGGAAACCTATCTGGCACACTAGCGTATTAAAACGAAAACAATTTTTGCAGCAACAGGTAAATATGTCTTAATACAAAGCAAAGACACATGTCCTTCAACGCTTTAAACGATCCTTTAGTTTCAATGGAACAACAATTGTATCTTTAACAAAGCAAAGTGAAAATCTGCAATGCAGATACATACATATGTATCTACATAAAAGATTGTATATAAACACACACACACAGGCACACATGCAAAAGGACGAAAAAAAAATGTATGCACAAATGCTGCGCAGGCCATTCGCGCACAGTCACGTTTTAGCTTCCGGTTGAAAAGGACACGTTCTTTGCATTATAAAGTAAAAAATTTATAATTTTATATATATAAAGAAATGGCTACGTTTAACATTGAAGTAACGCAGTCAAATCTTGCTGAAGTAATTGAATTGTTGAACAATGTTTTTGTATACTTGGAGCAGTTATATGACGACGAGGAAGTAGATAGTATGCTCTGTGAATTGGACGCACAGAGCGCGCAACGCCGCAACGAGTTGGTCGCAAAAGAACAAAATTTAAGTGATACGCAGTGTAATAGTAATGAGTTTACACTGCAACTCCAGCAGCAATCGAAGGAGGAGGTTAAACAACGCCTAGACGAAATCTTCACTTGCATTGAAAACGAAATGGGGCGGTCTGCAATTGAACGCGTTATATATGAGATAATGTATAGCCAGGCATTGCGCTTTTACATGGAAAATTTTGTTGAAGACGATGGAGATGATGTTGAATCTGACTCGGATTCAGATGATGCAGAGTGTGTGTTGTTTTCTCGTCTGGAGAAATTGTTAATCCCGCCTAGTAAAATCCGTAAGTTATGAATCGCGCAAATGAGGAACGAGAACTAATGACAAATTGTTAAATTGAAGATGTACATGTAACAAATTAAGTTAATTTGCGTTTGTATTTAGTGTTGTGTTCAATATAAGGTACTATGTTTAAAGAAAATTGTCATTCAGGCCTTTTCCGATTTTTAATTGTGGAAAAGTTTTGCGAAAGTGAATTAGAGAAACTTTTGAAACGCTTGGAAGAAATTTACGATATATAAACTCAATACAAATGAATTTAAATCACAAAATCTTTTCAAACATCAAATTCACTTTCGCAAATTGGTTACTAAACTATATATTTATGATATGACTTCGATAACAGATTACGTTCTTTCAATAATTTTACAAACTTGTCTAAAATAAAGAAAATATCTCCAATTAAATACACACATAAAATTTAAATATTCTAATTTTATTATCACGTTTGTTTCTGTTCTTACTTTCGGGAAGATTTTGCCAAAGTGAATTCGATAAAATGGTAATTTTCACACGCTTGTAAGAATTTCCAGATTTGAATTCTTACAAGCTGATAATCGAAAAAAAAAATATCCTTTAAGAGCATTACATATCGCCTGAAGTGAATGTCGATGCATTCAAAAACGCCTACTTTGGTTCGGAGTAGGTTAATTGTTTTAGACGCTGAGAAGCAAAAATATGTCAAATCTGAGTTTTCAAGTTAAAAAAGTAAAAAACGGTATTTTATGTTTCAATAAAATAAATTTTGATCAACAAAAAGTGATTAAATCAAGAAATACCGGTTTTATATAAAATACTGGTAAAATACAAAATATACTGGTATCGTTTAAAATAACGGTTGTATATAAAATACTGGTTTTGTTGAAATGAACATATCACATCTTTCATATTTCTGATTTCTAACAGCTGGTCTATTCAATAAATGTAACGGTTTTTGTAAACAAAAATTAAAGCCATTGAAATACCCTGCACCCTCGCTTATATAAAAACAAGTAAGAATGGAGCAGTTGTACGTTCACGACTACGAAATACTCTGCACGCTTGCTAATGTAAGGCTATGCACACTTCGAAAAACAAAAATTTTTGTGAAAACCCTTATTTTTAAAAGAACAATTATGAATTCGAATGAAGTTTAATGTACCTGGTTTTAGAGATTTGAAGATGAAAATTATAATTATGAAAATTGATTAAAAAAGGAAATTAAATTTTAGGATATGTATATAAGACTTGATCACTAATTCGATGGATTTTCAATTAGAACTAACAATCGATTTTAAGTATCGGGAAAATTGGTTGTCAAGGAAGAAAAATATCAGTTTTTTTTTTATTACCCGAAAAATTGGTCTAGAAGATAAAAATTGTGCGTTGATTTAAAATATACTGGATTTTGTGTATAACTAAAATGGTAAAAAAAAAACATAAAAATAATGGGTTTAAAATGGTATTCTAATAAAATGAACGGATTTCAAAACATCAAATTTCTTCGCAACGCTGAATGCCGCCTAAATTTTTACGTGTAAAGATTAAGTTGAAATAGAATTATTCAGAGGTACCTAAAAATTTGATGTTTTGAAAACCGTTAATTTTATTAGAATGCCATATTACAATGCCATTGTAATATTTTCCATAATTTCATACATACACAAAAACCAGTATATTTTAAATCAACGCACAATTTTTATCTTCTTTATCTTTACATTCGAATTTTTTATAAAACAAGTATTTTTTACAGAAAACCAATATTTCAAAAAAAATGTAATAGCAAAATTGTCTGATGAAATACATTTCAACTAAAAAAAAATTTTCTTTCAAGAGCATATTCCTCTTATAATCAGAAAAGTATGAATACAGGTTTTAATAGTTTTTTTCTTGAAAAGCCATTTATGTGTGTTTTCATCCATTGTTTTGGTGCAAAACACTCTAAAATACTCATAAACAAGTGTATAACAAGTAGTTTATTAATAAGATACACAATAAACACTAACTGAGCGCGCAGTGCGGTGCATGTTCAAACTGCCATTTTCAAAGCCAACAAGCGAACAAATCATTAATTATAACATTTCACAAAAACTATCGAACAACTCTCGGATAAATGTATCTACATGCTGTTACGACATGCTGAGCATGGCTTTGTTTTGGCAAGTTTAAATAGAAATGTGTTGTATCATGGTAAAAAAAAAAAAAAAACAAAAAACAAATTCTTAAAGGTCATTTGAAATTATGAACAATTGAAATATTTCGTTTGCTTGAAATGCTTATAAATTTTTTGTATTACATATACTATACCTATACGTACAAAGTATAGGAAGTTAAAGCCCAAGCAAACACTCAAGATTGCCCTACCGCCCACCTTATACACAAAAAAATATATAACAAACAGCAACGCCGAAAACCAGTTCAAAGTATTCGCTGTGGTCTAGTGTAATATTTTAATAACACTTTCGTATTAACACATCAAAACACCAGACGACTCTACTCTACTCTACTCTACTAATCGTACAATCACAGAACACAATCGTTTTGTGTGGGCCTCCGAGCGGCAGCTCAAGTTGAAGTGCATTTTAAAGAAGGTGTGTGGAGGTTGGTTTGTTAGCTGACAGACCAGACCAGACCAGACCTTCAGGGCAGTTCAGCTCAGCTCAAGTGCGGATGAAAGTCGATGACAACAACGACGACGTCATCAATTGACACTGCAACTATAAAAATTCATATACAAACCATAAAAAACTGTGAAGAATGAATGTGGAGACAACTTGTTGGGTATAAAAAAAAAAAAAAAAAAAAAAAAATTAAAGAACAAAAAAGACAGAAGACAAAAAAAATAAAAGTTAAAAAAAAAATCCAGTTAGGCACAACGACACGCACCATGGTCATGGGTTGGAATGGGATCGTATGGTTTGAAGACCGCCATAAAATCAATGATAACTTTATGTTGGGGACATAAAGCGAAACCGAAACGGAATGATACGAAATTAAATGGCAAGTATAAGCAAAAGCAAAGTGCAGTTGAGTTGTGGGCAAGGGGAGAGTGTATTTGTGAGTGTGTGTATCCCGTGGGCAATATTTGTGCGTGGTGCCTAAGCAGGGGACGAAGCGTGTTTAGTGCGTTCTGAAGCGTGTGAAAGAAATCGATTGTCAAAATGAACGCGCGGCATACTGTTGAAAGGTCTTCTCAAAGCCAGACTCAAAGCACTCACACACACACCCTATACACAGCTACATAAAAGACGTTTAATTATAACATTTAATATGCAAATTAGTTGAAACATTGTGAAAGAAAAACATTAAAAGAGAAATACAGGGGAAAGGAAATGAAACCAATAAAAAAAACCTCAAGATGAGTTGTTTAAAATAAAATTTCTGATTGACTGACCGACTGAATAGCAATGGATTCTAGATGTCTGCGTAGGATAGCAAAGTAGTTTGCAAAAAGAACTAGAGAAACTTGATTATTTCGGCTGAACCGCAGCTTTTATACGCTTGTAAGCAAAGACATAAAATTATTAGTGCCTAGTAATATGCCTAGGAACTAGCTAGTTGTTTATATGGTTTCATGCTGTATTTTGTGAAGCTTTACAACTGTTTTTAATAAGGTCATAGTCCATATTTTAAAAAATCCAAAACCGGGGGAAAAGATAAGTAAATCAAATTTCAGAATGTTGTATTCAAAACCGTTCACCGCTTAAATTTGAAAAAAGTAACAATTTTGAATTTGCGCCTTTTTTTACATAGCTCTGAACTTATACCATACGAACCAGATAAATATCTCTGTGAACGATTCAAAAATATTGCCATTCGAAGAATGTATGCCATGGATTTTCCTATGTTAATGATTTCTTTTAGGCTGTATATACAAAAGCTCTATCTCTAAAACTATTGGAAGAATCGTAATGATTTTTGGTGTTGTTTGAAAGGTGAAGAAGAAGATCTATCTAACGGTAATATTTTCAAAGTCGAATCGAAGCATTATAGCTCAAAACTAAATGAAAAATGGCAAAATCTTAAACATTTTTCCTTTGTTTCGAAATTTAGAAACCAATACTTCTAGAACTTAATTGATTGGATCTTGTCATTGCTCTTGAATAGTATAAAAATAGTTGGCTTCCGAGTTTGTTTTCAAGTATATACATAATGGAAAGAACCAGAACAGCCAGTAAGCCAAAATATTGCGACTTTAACCTACAGTTTTCAAGTTAATACGTCATGAAAATTCGATCTTTCTTTAAAAACCAGTAACTCCATTGAATTTAGCATTTTAGAAAATCATACAATCAGTGGCACACAGTTCAACCGATGCCGCAAACACATTGTCACTTTGAGCATGATATCTCTGCTTCCGCTCCGGGTTTTCAGATACAGGCGGTATAATGTTCGGTAAACCACGCGCAACGACTCCTAATCGAATTACCACAGCAATTATAATACTAACTCCATACCATTACCCGCACACAAGACTCCTCACTGAAATAACCCATACCCCCACACACGACCCTATAACTTTGCACGGCTGTCACATAACACCATCTCATTACACACACCAACAATAGCCGGACAATAGTTTTGCCATCAAACACCACATTTTAATAATAATAATATTGAATTTGACATTTATTTTCATTCAGCCAGACGTCCCTAACAAAAAACTTCTGTAGCGGAAAAGAACCTTGAACACGGGACGTGCGAATTCCGGAGCCTGTGAAACTTCGTTACATCGTTCACCACTACTTTCTCCCATCCTTCTGACAGCTTACTGATTCCGCGACGGAAGAATCACTCGTCTTTGGAAACAATCCAAGAAGCAACCAAATTTTTGGTTTTCTCGTAATTACAAGTCGGTCTTTGACGTGGAAATCACCACTATTTAAGCGTTGAAACCAGACACAAAACCTTCTTTTACTCGTTGCGGCCTCCCTGTAAGTGTCTCAGACAATTCAGTGAGTTCAACTGCAGATTTCTTCATATTAAGGAAATACATTTCGAGACGAGAATTTGGCTCATAAAATGACATTTTTCATCACGAATAACTTTATAATGTAAACACAAATCGACTACTGGTTATATAGTGTTATGTTTACAAGGTCCTCAAAGGTTCTCTATGCTATCTGTAGGAAAACGACGGGATCAACCCTGTACACCCAATATAGGGAATTGCATCAAGATAATGCATACTACTTGTGCGTAAGAAACTGGCCGGAAAATTATTTGCGTGCAACCCGAAAACCGTGCTATGGTTCAGATTAAAGTCAATAAGGATCTAAACTATTTACATAGCCTAGCCTGTGTCTATATAGGATATACATATATAAATTATATAAAAGAAGAAAAAACATTTTTTGTTTGCTGAAACAAGTTCGTTGTCGAAGTCTTTTGTTTAATATTTCATATATGTACATACATATGTATCTAGATACATACATATTACATACTAGTTTGCATGAATAAATTATTGAAAAAGATAAAATTTGTTTTTGGCAAAATTTTGCGCTTGTAAAATATACAAAAACTATCTTGCATCTGCAGTAAAGGCAAAATAACAGTTATTGCTGCTAATTTATATATTCTTCCACAGCCAAACACACATACATATAGGCAGACTCACAGATGCAAGAGGGAAACTTGCATAAAACATACATACATAGATAGATCTATCTATGTACGTATGTATGTATATAAAATGTACATTGTACATGCACGAATATGTCGCATATATGCATCTTTGTATGCATGCGCATATATGTATGCATTTTATATGTTTTCCATCTCTTTTATGCTTCTTGTACTTGTCTCATTTTATTTTGTTTTTTTTTTGTGTGTGTGTTTTTTTTTTTGTGCAGTGTCCAACTGGTAATTGAGGTATACACACTTGAAACTCATAAATTCACACATACAAACAGCGGCAGCAGCAACAGCCAAGGACGTAGTTAAGGGTGTCCGTGGTTAGTTAGGGAGCGCCCTGGCCCCCTACTTTGTGGCTTTACATTTTTTTTTTTTTTTGTTCGAAAATCTGGTATTCTTAACTTTAGCATTCTTTTGCAAGCCAAATCTAATTCGCGAAAAGTTTATTGGATTCGTAGAACTGAACTATATGAATACAGAGATTATAGCTGCTTATATTAAAGATTTTGACACGGAAATAACTAGCCAATTTGGGACTGGGTTTTAAAGGACGTGCTACAATGACTGATAAAATTGGTGGTCCACAGAAAAACTTAAAGCAATCATTTGGAAAAAGTTTAGATTTTCAGTCAAAATTTGGTCGTCAATGCTTTAAAAACCATTTCCAAAGGGCCTAATTAACTTTTCCATGAAACGGTTATTTGAAGTCAATACTTTTCTGAAACATGGATTTGGAGAAAAGTGGAAGCAGAAGCGATTTCAAAAAATGTTTAATTGAAATAGTTGTTGCACTGGAAAAAGTAATTGTGAAAGGAATTGCTTCCACTATAAATAAAGCTGATCAGCTATACAGCGGTGCTTGTAAGATCACTTCATGTTAATTTTCTTTGCAATAATTCAGACAAATTTCAACGGATTTTTCAACGGTTTTTGTTTAAAAAAGAATAATGTTGTAATGAGAATCAGTAGAGTTTTCAACAAAATAGTCTGAAATTGTTACTTTTCTCCCATTGATATTGGGTACAACCTTAAATTTTCGAACAAATGGGTTTTAATTTATCAAAGTCGAATAAAAATTCATCAAACTTATTATTTGGTATTTCATTTTTGACTTGACACGCATAAAAATGAATGAATATCACTAATACAGCAATAAAATATGATTTAGTCAAGTTTTAAAAACATTAAATTTATTTTAAATTGTTATAATAGCCAAAATCTGAGTTTGGTGAAAATTTGCTTGAATTGAGTATTCGTGTTTTCTTCTATAGGTGGAAGATCAACATATTTTGATGGTCAAAATCATCACAGTTTCTAAGTGAAAAATTTCATGCTCTTTCCTATTTCTCTATATGTGAAGCGTTCGTCCATAAGAAGCCACTAATAAGAAAGTTTTTCATACATACAAAAGTGATCGGTAAGCTTCTATGGGCGCTACCACTTACTAATAAAAAGCCGTCATGTCAAACTTCAAGTCGATATTGACTGCAATACAAACTTTTTCCATACGATAAGGCTGGAGGTTTGTATGGGGGCTACACGAAAAAGTGGGAGGAACACATCTATTGATTAATATGTGATAAGTCCTTTCATAAAAAGCCACCACGTTAATTTTGAAGGTGATATTAACTACAATAAAAAAAATGTTAACACAAAACGTAATAAGTGGGCGGGTGGTCTGTTTAAGTCTAGCCCAAAAAGTAGGCGTGGCATATCAATATGGATATTCTATTTAACTGCAATAAAAATAAGTTTAGGTGCCAATTTATAGCTGAATATCTTAAAATTGGTCAATAAAAAATGTGCAACCACATCCAGACAAACAGACTGATATAGCTAAATCGACATGTCTCGTGGAGCTGATCAAGAATATATACTTTATGGCGTCTACGATGTCTCCTTTAATGCGAGACAAACTTTCAAACAAACTGATAATATCATTTCACATTATGTGTGAATGGTACAAACATTTTTGTGTACAATTTAGCACTGCACCCCTTTGTGAATAACTGGCTGCGCCCTTGGCAGCAGCAATAACAAATAACAAGCAGAACGACTGAGACGCAACTGTGCCAGCAACAACAACAACAACAACAATAAGAAGCAGTAGGAGCAAAAGCAAAAATAAAAAAAATATAAATTTGATTTGTTTTTTGTTTCTTCTTTGTTTGCAAATTTTCAAATTCAAATTCAATTGCTTTGAATTTATGCTATGCGCCTTAAAAGTGTGTGTAAATATGTATTTAGAGTTCACTTGCAATTACTTTTTTTCACATGAAATACTTTTAATTAATTTTGTTTTTGTCTTTTGTGTTTTTTTTTTATAAACACAAACAAAATGAAAATTATGCACAAAGACAAGACAATACGACAAAACACAATAACAACAACGAAGGCGACAACGTCAATTCACGCTCGTTACCATTTTCAGACTGAAGGAGAGAGTTTTGGCCAAAATGGGCAAAAGCAAAGCAGGCGCAGCAGCAGCCGAGCCGCAGCAGGCAGTGTTGGAGGCTGGCGACAAACCTGTAATTTGATTGCGCTGCCGCTGCTGCTGCGGCTTTATCGCTTAACACTGCTTTTAGGTTTTGTATTTGCCTCCTTTCAAATGGACCACGTTTATAACGTATGTATATGTATATGTGTGTGTGTGCGTGTTTGTGTATTGCCCAAATTACACCTGTGTGCGTTTGTATTTTCATTTCTTGACGCTGCCGCAGTCGCAAAAGCAACAAGTAGTTATTTTGTTGTTGTTGTTGTTGTTGTTGCTGTTGGTTTTTGGTTTTTTAATTTTCTGTTCTCACTTTATTGTTGTTGAAATGTTCTCTCGCTTTTCTCTTAGTGCTCACGTTGTGAGCACAGTTTCAATTTCTGTTGAGAACACTTTAATACCCAGTAGGAAATGTGTAGTTATAGAGTGGTGAGTTTTAAAGTTTTAAAGTTTCTAAAGTACAATTAAGTTAAATTTCGACTACGTAACGTCTGACTAATTGAATGCTAACATATGTTTGTTTGTAACATTGTTGCTTAACTATTAAAATGGAATATTTTATTTTAAACACCAAAATTCCAAGCTAATTTACCGCTTATACGAATGCATTTGCATATACATATTTGAATATAGACAATTATATAAAAGTTTAATTAATCTGGTCGTGATAGGAATTTGCCTGATACATAAAATCGTTAAATTATACCACTCTGTATGCAATATTAGTTTGTTCGTTTTGAAATTAACCTCCAAAACTTTAAAAAAAATAATTTGCAAAGGTGAATTTGAAAATCATGAATATCGGAAAAGAAAATCAAATCAAGAAAATCAAATCAATTAGTAGCTGATTGTCTGTTAGATTTTAAATCACAAAATTTTTGAGAATTTGGACAGCTACCCAGCGGAAACATTTCAGTGTGTGAATATTATTATAATTTACTCACAATGTGTGCAAAGCTCTAAATAAAACAGCAGAGATCCAAAAAAGCGTATAAGCATATTTGTGATCACGATAAGACGAGTAAATCTAGCCACATCCGTCTGTCTATCTGTCAGTGCGTTTGTGCACATCATACACCCTCAATCTTTAAAATGTGGTTTGAAAGTTGGTATGAAGACTTTGTAACCATAGGAAAAATGATGGCCCACATTAGCTTCATATTTAAGCGATCATGACGACATTACAAGCCTGCTTACAATGCAGAATATTATTTATTGTGATTATTCAAAATGAGAAACACGTGATCGCTAAATGTAGCAAGCCGAAATACATGCGTTTTTTTTTTCTATGGAAGGTTTTAGCAAAATTTAATTATTGTACCTATTACTTTCGAAAGTTTCATCCTAACTAGGTTCTATAGATTAATAACGTATGAAATTCTCTTTCCGTAACTTTAAATTTTTGTCATTTTGAGCAGCTATACGAATGGATTGTTAAACTTCTAAGTATATAAAGCCAGAAAGAACCAGAAAGTAGAGTGTAATAGACATCGAAATACCCTGTACCCATAAGTTTATAGATTTGAACCTCGTATAGTGATACGATTTAAACTTACGTGGGAGATTTTTAAAGTATTGCCGAAATTTAACGTTTTTAGGTCAATTAACAAGAAAAACGAACATATTTTTATACAAAAACTAAAAAATTGGGGTAGATTTGTATGTCATAAAAACATCATATCTTTAGCTTTTAAAGTTTTGGAGAGTTAGACACTGAGGACAATCAGACAAACGGGCGAAAGATAAAATACAAATTTGAATCCTATGTTGATCTCAAGCAACATATACTGCTTTCCTAGAGTTAGTCTATAATAACATCAATAGAACAGATTGAGCCAAATCTAGAATATTGGTGCCAGAATGTGCTGAGGCAAGAGGCGGCTTAGATATAGATAAGTGGTATGGTTCCATGAGGGAGTGTTCACCAAATACAGTAAATGTCTTCCGGTGCGAAATTCTTGCTATTTTGGATTCTTGCTACTGGATAAAGAAGCAAGAAGGTAAATTTTTCTCCGATAGAGTTTTGGCATAATGGGTTATCCATTACAAACTGACAAAAGACGGCACATCTCTGCTCTATACAATTTGTTCCAGACTCTGTGTGAACATAGTTAGAGTCTCTGGCCATATTGAAATGAAAACGCCGACATATTCGTCAGCGAGTTGACCGACATTTCAATTCCGATTAAAAATATGTATAAAGGATTCTAATTACAATACTATCGACAGCTCGTTTCAAGAAACAATGGCCGTGTACAGCCTTATAACAAAAGGAAACTTCTGTCTTCTTTAGAGCTTGAGTTATTGATAAACAATTTAGAATCAACAATTTTATATCTTTAGAATTTATGTTCAACAGTTATGTTCGAACTTTTAATGTTTATTCTTAGTAATTTATGGATTACATAAAAATGGAGATGACTTTGAAGGGAACAATATCATTGAACCATTTTCTTTTTGTTAATAAATTTTGGGCACTTTTTGTTCTGAAGGTATTTCAAACTTTCATATTGAACTATGAATTTTAATGTAGCCTTTTTTTTCTTAATTTTTGCACAGTTTATCGCCCTAGCAACTGCATTGAAACTTATCAACTTGTTTGAAGAAATATTTAGTTACTAAGGCAATAAGAAAAAAATAAGGGCAATGCCAACCCATTACTTAAGTTGCATATTGATTATTTTATATGAATATGCATCAGCAGCATCTCCAACCAGAACAAGAACAACAACAACACCAAAGACAAAACGTGGGAAGTAACTGCAAAAAGATAAAGACAAGAAATCTTTCAATGCGACAAGATGTGATGGCTGCAAGGGGCGGAAGGTTCTTAACTAACTTCAAACACCCTACAAACACAGCGCGACATATAAGCACATACGTACAAACAAACATATTTACACACGCAAACAAAAAAAAAAAATAAAATAAAACTAAAACAAAAAAAGGAACAAAACGATGAAACATCATCCGAAGAGGACGAAGGAGCTGCGATGCGAATTGCATTCGAGAGTAAAAATGAAGTGAAGTGAACTAAGTAAGTAAGTAGTTGGAACCTGTTTCACAGAACATTATTTTAAATTGCCGAACAAAGAAGCTACCAGCGACGGCTACCACTTCCACCACTTTGTTGTCTCCATCATTATTGTTGTTGTCGTCATTTATCGTCCATCATTTTTGTCATCATTGCCCTGCCACGGTTCGATCAAATCCGATGTGAAACTCTCTCGTAAATGGACACCGGGCAGTAGTAGAGTAGATGGATCGAATGGGATGCGACGCGATGGGATGAGATGCAATGCGCTGCGAAATATGTCGACAATGCGGTATTTGAGTATGAGAGGTTTGTTCGATAAGTGTATTATGTATAAAATAAATTAATTCAGCAAGACACTGACATGTATACGTATACTGACAGATCCTTGCCTATCTACTCTCCATACAAGAAGATGGCCATCACCTACGGTGAACAAGAAAAATTGGCACATTTGGAGAGTGTTATCCACAGCAGTATCAAAAGTATCCATTGCATCCAGAGAAACTTGCTGTTTGGTGGAGATTTTGGTCAGGCGGCATCTTTCAAATCGAGAATGGCCATGCGGTAATGGTCAAAGGTGTTGAAGTTTGCGATGTTTTAAGTTCCGTATGAACCACGAATTGTATGAGGCTTACGACGGAAACCTAAACCTAATTCATGGATAACGTCAGAAAGGGCGATTGAGCTTAAGTTGGAAGGACCAGTTCTGGGATAACCTCACCGAGCTTTGTAAGAATAAGGCCTAACATACCCTCTCAGTTGGACTGCTTAAAGCTAAAGTAGTATTGAAAGTGTTACAAGTATTGAACTATCTATGAAACAGTATAAGAGGAAAAACTTCAAGCTTTAGAATCGACGAAGAAGTCGAATTTAACAATAAAACTTTAAGGGAACTCCCATAGCTAAAATGTATTAACCAGTATTAAAAAAATTAAAAGTTTTATGCAGCAATAACTTTTTAAACACCCCTCGTATACCAGCATGTACAAATATATATTTTGTATGCAGTTCATTTAGTGTTTGCAGTTTTCGAAGAAGCGCCGCATTTATTCGAGACGCATATGAGGGAAAGACTGCAGTCGAGGCGACGATTGTGGGTACGGCAGGCAACTCTCAATATATAAGTATGTATGTAAGTATATTCGTATTTGAGGTACTTGTCGCCTCCGGGAGCTCTTTGCAAATAAACCGAACCGAACGAACGGCGGCGGCTGCAGCCAAAAGAACGGAAGCCACAACAGCAGCAAGTACAAGTAAAGAGCTTCCCACCGCTTGGTATACTGCCACCTCCCGCTGTGTAGCTGCCAGCTTACATACTCGTACTTTTTATTTTATGTTATATTTTTTTTCTATCCTATCCATACATCCATCCAACCCATCCCATCCATCCGTTTGTTCATTGGTTCAATCGCAATGTCGTCGTCGTCGTCGTCGAAGTTTTTTCTTTACTTCTGGAACATACGTCAACCGCTTTTCAATATGTGCTGGGTTTAAGCTTGCTTGGCAAAAGGTATGTTTTAATATGACCACTAATTACTATCACCACACTACCACACACAACTGCCGGCTGTAGTTGCCATTCCATTTGCTGTGGCCGGACAAAGACGAGTCTTCTCTGCCTGGTATGAATTCAAACCAAAGATGACACTAAGATGACGATGAAGGAGACGATGTCAGGTCAGTCAGTTGTTGTGTACTTCAGGCACCTGTACACGTACACACACGCGCATAACTGTTTAAATAAAAAGCATGTGACGTTCTTTCTCTTTAGCCTCTTGTGTACTCTTTCGCACTCATTGCATTTGTCGGATACAGTATTGGAAAAGTTAATAGTAGCTTCACTAATTTCTTTCATCTATTATTAATTTTTTGGCTAAGTAGCTGTGACAAATTGGTTATTATTTTTAACTAATTAATTAGCTATTAATTAGCTAATTTGCCAGTTTATAAATGTTTTTTTTTTATATTTTTCCAGTTTAAGCAAAAACCCTGAATTCCCATGTAAGTTTGGTTTTGGAATGCTTAAAACAATTAAATTATTTAAAAATCACAACAGAATAATAGTCTATTAGGTTGCAGAAAGATGTAAGATTATTCAGCTGTAAAGAAGGATCAAACCTTTAAGAAGCATTTTAAGAAGCCAAATCTAAGAAAACGGTGTTATTTATATAGGAACATGTCAATGGTATAAGTCCAAATCGGTTATTTTTAAACAAGAAATCAGATATCTGAATTAAACTTCAAAAAAAATACTGTACATCATTTTAGGGTTTTTGACAAACCCTCGCGATCTTCCGAAGACTAATCAGGGTGGGCCAAAAAGTAATCACCCTATTGGAAAACGCTATAACTTGTGCAAATGGCGCCAAATGTCAATTCGGTTTTGACATTTATGAAGTAAACAAACGCAGAATACAAATCGACAAGCCATGAATCGGCAATTTGCGCAACAATTCGTCGATTTTTCATCGAAAATTATCATGAGCGTTGAGGCTTATTTCCATCTTAGCGGTTACGTGAATAAACAAAATAATCGTTTCTGGGGCACCGAAAATCCGTGTATCACCCAAGAAAAGCCATTACATCTGCTCAAAGTTACTGCGTGGTGTACTGTTTACGCTGGAGGAGTCATCGGGCCATTTTTCTTTGAGATCGCGCTACAGAGCCATGATTACCGAATTCTTTCTTCCTCAATTGGATGAATTGGGACTGGAGAACATGTGGTTCCAACAGGACGGTGAAACGGCGAACCAAAGTTTTTCATTATAAAAAAAAAATTACAGCAAAAGAACATCGGGTGACCCTGTATATGAAAAGCGTCCGTCCATTACAACCCACCATATCAAATTTTAGGTTTATTTTCATTGTGTAAGAAAACTCTCCCATGCAAGAAGAATGTTGTTTTCTTTTATCAGTCTAGACTAATGACTTGTTGGTATTAGACTAGTGAACAAGTATTTCACGAGCATCAAAACAAACGAATATACAGGAAAAGTACCGTTTTAATAATGATAGCAAATGAAAATACAAATTTCGATATATCAGACCAAAAATATCGATATTCGATCCGAAACCACGGAAACCGAATTTTTAGGTAATCTGCGGTATTGGCCAGATAGTGTTTCTGTGAAGTTTGGTCAAAATCGGATGAAGAGCACACCCCTCATTTAAAAGCCAATATTTGAACGATCGCTTTTTTCAAACGATTGCTATATATCAGAAGAAGATAGGCTATATATCATTTGGAAAAAATATTCAATACCACGCCTCTCATATAAGAAAGAAATCAAATTCGTCATATTACAGCATCATTTTGACACAGGAGGTTTACATTTAATTCATTTGTAAAGTGCAATGAAAGAAATATGATCCCTAGAAAAATTTAAGCAGCCATGCCCCCATGTAAGAGAAAAACAACGCAAGCTGTGTACGTTGCATACGTTACGGGTATGTGGTCGCGTCTACAATGTTTGCTTTACATCGACGGTACGAATATATGTACACACAGCCATCAGTCTGACTGTTCCTCAGTTTTTTAAATATTATTCTGAAACTGGGTATGAGGACTTCTTGTACTTCTTGGTTCATCCTGAAAGATATAGCCACAATTAAAGCTCACCGCCCACTTTTCGGTCGAATGAACAATTTTTTTTATTCTTATATTATCAATTACTACTACGAAGACTTCATCTGACGAAATAGGCCATTTCCGCTATAAGGGGTTGGGGAGTGCCACAGCCAAAATTTCTGATATATTCTAAAGTAGCGTACTCGGCGTGAGTTGTTACTCTTGTTTTTCCATTCTATACAGTCCTATTTTCTAGTTCTATAGTTTTTCTTGGTAAATCTTTTTTTTTATTTTAGTACGATACATACAAATGTACTAAAACTCATCCATCTACGATTAAAGGCTGAGTTATGACGATTTTGTTGTCACTCTTAAATGGGGCAGGTTGCGTACTGCATACTTTTCCAGGTGGTATTCTATTACCCGGTACACCAAATCTCATTCATCTACAAAACTTATTATATCATCCTAAAAAATTCGTCGCTTTCGTGGTCCATTACACCACAGTACAGATTATTGTATCCCTATACTGGACTTCAATAAGAATTTTAACATTCGCAGTCCTTCTCGATAAAACTAGCAGGGACAGAAATAGGAAATAGAAATAGAAAAATCATTAAGGAACTTCACAGACGGTTCGTTGGTGGGATATACATCCCAGATAAGGTTTATCAAGCGGATGTTTTACCTAGAAACATCTAGGGTGAGAGGGTAACAAGTCCACCTATACTCAGACAGCCAAGCAGCCATCAAATCGCTGGACTTCTGACTAAATCGTTCAAGAACCATTTTTCAGTGAAACATGCTGTAAATAAAGTTACTTTGTAAATAATTGTTTAGATACAAAATAAACTGTAGAGAAGTAGTGCGAAAATTTATTCTACAAACAGGATATAAGTATAAACAACAATAACAACAAAAAGAATAAATTATTTTTGAATTACACAAAAACACTGATTAACTTTACCAACTAACCATTGATTGTTCAAGCTTACAGTTTATACTTTTATGAAGTGGTACAATAAATAAAATACACTACATACAGTAATAAACGCCTTTCATTGCTTATGGCTTTAATCCGCACCTCTTCGATCCAAAGCGATCCAATGCTACTACGCCATGGAATTTGCACAGATCAGTGTCTCAGATCTTTGTCATTGTTGAATGCGTGTGCGCGTCATTAAATCTTAGTTAATTTTTTATGACAGTCTATTAATTTAATCGAGCTTAGATTGCAATCGTTGTTGTGGTACAAAGATAAAAGATAGAAAGAAAACAAAAAAAAAAACTAAGAAACAAATGCGGAATTACTATATTTGGTACAGAAAACTTTCGCTATACACATATTTAATTATCACCGTTGCCATATCGGATGCTGCATTGCTGTTTATACATTGAAACTGGAGTACACCGGTGGATTGTTGGGCGTGCCAATGGGGACCACCAGTTGAAGCTGAAGATTTGCAACTTTTCCTAAGTTAGATATCATTTGTATTTATGTATTCGTAAAAATGGCAATTGGCATGCGACATTATGCTTTCGCGGAAAAAAATATGACTATGGAGTGTTTAACACCAAATGAAGTTTATTTGTACTCCATATGCGCAAAATCATGAATCCATATAAATACAAATTAATTTCCTTCGTATGCATTTAATACGTTGCCATTTTGCTAATTGGAATTCGGATATAGAGCAGCATCAGATTGCTGTCTGATTGTCTGTCTGCCTGTCTGTCTGATTGTCCGTCCTTACCTTACCACATGAAGCAAGTAATCTGGTATGAAGATAAATTAATGTGAATGTATGTATGTACATATGTATAGACATAGACCTGGCATATGGATTTGAGTGTACTCGTATGGTATACGTTTATATGCCATCGCCAGCTTAAGCGCTTAAATTATCTAATAGTGGAAAACCAGTTCGGATTAGCGGTACTTGCGAATATTTAATAAAAATCTCCTTCATTGCTTAATTTTCAAGTCGTTCGTCGAACGAACGAACGAACCAAACAATCTGGCAGGCTTTTGGGCAGCATTTAGTCAGAGGAGTGGGCTCAACTAAGCTAAGTCTCTGTCTGTATGTGGACGCATACTAGTCCAGTCCAGTCCAGACCAGACTACTACTAAATACTAGTTAGTATTGTATGCAGTAGGTAGGTAGACAGGCAGGCAAACACAATCAGCAGGTTGCACAGGTTGACTCTCTTAAATGAAGTCATTAGCATAGTTTGCAGTTTTCCACTAAAGTTTTGCACTTTATGAATTTGTACAGCTCGACGAGTTGCTGCTGCCAACAGTTGATGTGGCGTTGAAATTGTATGGTTATGTGTGGAAATGTTGCGCAAATATTCCGAAAAGATACTTTCATGCAGAAATAAAATAAATTTTAATGTAATAAATCAGTGGCGTAGATAGGGAGAGATCATGGAGATTAGCTACCCCTCTGAGCAGAGAAAATTGTGGGTAATGATTATATAAATCGATACTTATGTAAACATGAAAAAACGTTAACTTCGGTCGAACCGAAGTTTTACTTCAGTTTTTTAAATTTTTGAATCGATGCTCAGATTTAAAAATTAATATAATAAATTTATTCAAATTAGTGTTTGGTATGAATTTCACCATTTTGACGGTTTTAGATGGTATAGATGGATGTGCACGATTTTGTTGTGCATGAATTGATTAGAAAAAATTTTAAAGAATTAAATTTTTAAAGAGATTTTGATTGAGCGGAGATTGAACTCAGGTCGTCTTGGTCAATTGAGCTATTGAGTACTCAAATGTCAACTGATATAAGTACACAATTTATACAATATCTACTTATATTAGTTGTATTCATCTCTAGTATGTAGTTAAATTAATTATTATTTTAAAAACAATTGTTTTAATTCAATACAACAAAACAAATACAAAGTGTTTTTGTGTGTGAAACATAAGTTATATTTATTAAAACCCGCACATTTTGACCTAGAGTTGCTTCTGGTTAAAAAAAAAGTCTCCACACCAAATTTTAAACCAATATTTTAGAGATTGCGGGTATATGGCGGACAGTAACGCACAGACAGACGAACAGACAGACATGGCTAGATCAACTCGTCTTGACATGCTGATCGCGAAGAGTATAAAAAGCATTTTTTTTTTAAATATAAACATATTAAATGCTATTTTATTAATTCACTAGCGTACGCGACTTTGCTACGCCCCTATGACTTTTCTCACATGGTGACATGGCATCGCCCATTTTTCCATCTGATCTTACTTTTGCAGTGCTATTTACGTAATAGAGTGACACTGCCCATTTTTCCAGTGGATCTTATATTTACCGGTGCCTTTTACACATACAAGTATGTATAGCGAATGTTATCCATTAGTTTAACCTCAGCAGCAACCCGAAAATTTTGCTCTCAATTCGTAATGCTATGAAGCAGCGTAAGACGTATTTGGTTGTTCAGTTTCAGATTATTGTGAACTAGATACATTGGTTCGAAGTTGCACAAGGCGTATTTCTCGTTTTTTTAACGGTTCATTTACCCTTTCCACTGGTGTTTAGAAATTTATCTACTAAACTTCAAAAATAAATTTTTGTTAAGTCAAGGCTTACTATAATCTTACTATAATATGAAATATTTACATGCACATATAAGAACAACCATTTGCGACCATACTCCACAGGATCTCTTTCCTGACCTAGCTGAATTTTGCCTACAAATTTAAGCTCAATAGCACATTTGGGACAATAAAGAAAACTCAACAAACATGAGTGGTCCTGGGATAAATGGATAACTAAGGATTGAAACAGAAATAATAATATTAGACAGAGTATCGGGAAAATCCTGAAATTCAATATACGGAAGATTGATTTTGTGTGACGATTTTTAATCTATTTCTGAACTTCTACAACATGGATCTTTGGGAGAGAAAGCTAGTAGTTGAGCTAGTTTATTGAGACGGTTGAGTTTTTTGTTGCTGGTCGAACTAGTGTTTTTATTTGATATACCTATGTATGTACTTACATTGAGGTACAATTATTAATTTTTCTGGTTGTGCCACATTCAATTAAACGTTAAATTACAATTTAATCGTAGTGGTTAGGTTATTGTGTAACAAATCGCATCCCCCACGACAAAAAGAAAACCATCTACGCCACTGTAATTAATTATTTACATTATAAAATATTTATGCTGTGACCCACTTCGATTAGAGATCAATTAACACATCGTTATTTTACACATTATATCAATAAACATACATATTTAGTGATAAAATCTACAAGATTTCGCAATTCAATTTTTATAAAACACTTGTAAAGATTGTATTTTGATTACAGCCATGCCAAACTGTTACAACAATCTACAATTTATTTAATGTACAAGTTTGGCAGCAGCTTTCATTTATGATGTTGAAGCTCACCAATGCCTGGAATTTCGGTATTGCTGATTTCTGAGATTTTGTGGCCTTTTTATTGTAATTTATTAAGTTTTGCAGGCTCGATCGTAATATAAAAAAAAGTTATGGTTTGTAACTAAACTCCAATACACTTCAAACTTCCTTGAGGATCGTGTTCATGGTTGCTACATACGCCAACAGCAACGAAAGACTGTCTCATGTATACCTAATTTAATGAAAAAGATTGTTTGTTATTTCGATCGAACCTTAAGTCAGCTAAACATAGAATCTTCTCAGGTGATTACCACTTTAAATTCAATTATGTGTTTATTTTCGACAATCTAGCTGTTTGACCAAAAAATTTTCCAATCCTACTAATATTATAAACGCGAAAGTTTGTATGGATGTGTGAATGTTTGTTACTCTCTCACGAAGAAACTACTGAATGGGTTTTAATAAAACTTTACAATAATATAGCTCATATATCAGAATAACATTTAACGCATTTATTTAATTAATTTAAAACAAACACAGCACAAACATTTTAACCACGTCTACTTACTTTCGTAGACGATAAAAAGCTGATAGCTACAAAATCGTCTAGCGATCATGTGTATGCCTTAAATGGTCATGTGTGTGGGATGATATTAGAGAGGCAGAGAATGACGGAAAACCGTTGGCTTTCTGAAAGCTTAAATTTTACTTAATCAAATTTTTATTACTAGAATTTGGGTTGTAATGTAATGGAAAAATAAGCATTTGTTTAAAAAGGTATGCATGTACGAGTATATGCCGCTTATCTGAATAAGTACCAAAAATTGTTCTATAATTTTGTATATATAAAATGAAAATTTATATATATATACATATGAGAATAGGTCGTTAAGTATTTTTCACCCTCCATCCCACCCCATTATTCAGGTTTAGATAGAAAATTACTATAATGAAGTCAATACCAGAAAATAAGGTGAATGGAACATCAACTAAACTTCGAACTGTAGATAGAAACCCTGTTGGTTCCTAGCCACAGCTGGTAGCACAGATATGCAACTTGGTTATATATGGTCTTCCAGCTAACTCTAGAATCAAACTCTCCAGCATACAAC
This sequence comes from Leucophenga montana, assembly GCA_035044765.1. Lineage (NCBI taxonomy): Eukaryota > Metazoa > Arthropoda > Insecta > Diptera > Drosophilidae > Leucophenga > Leucophenga montana. Next base: position 37,742 of record JAWNNQ010000522.1, read on the forward strand.
ATCTAGCTAGAACGGTGCTCGTATTGCCGGTTGATATCAAGTGGGCCATTGCAGCGGTGTAACAAAACCGTTGTCTCTACGTTAACATTATCCTGGTTAGTTGACAACCAGCTAGCGAATAGCAGGTCGAAGGTGCAACTGCCAAGGAGCTTCACGGCAACGCTACACCACTGGATGTATAATATATATTAATGGTTTACTAGAAAATGCATAGAACATTTAAAAATTTCATTAATAAAGATGCAAAACAGTCTAAACTCACTCAAATTCGAATAATTTATACTGCACTTATTTTAATTCGTAGAAATTCCTTATTGGTCTTCCGTAAAAGTTCCACCCTTCGCTTCATATCTGCACAAAAACCATGCACAAACTGGTTCAAATTACAATTGGTTATAGATAAATATGTATCTTCAGTTTTCCTTAGAACTCACAGACTTCGTTAGCGTTATTTGTTTAACACTATGGTGTAAAAAATCACAGCGAAACGAACAAACGCTCCAACAGTAATCACAATAGAAGGAACACCAAATGAACTCAACTCAATTAGAATGCTTTATTTGTAGAAAAAGAAGGAAAATAGTGGAAATGAGCAAGAAAATTACTATTATAGTCGTATACTGCAAATATAAATGGAGCAGTTGGACATCTAGCTATTGTATCTAGATATTGTATTGTATCTGTTCTATGTATCTCGTATCTAACGATATCCATTTCATTTTTCTATTCGCTCTGCTATGCTGATTGTAACAATTAGACATCAAGTGTAAATTAATTTTAAGAAAAGAAATGAACTACAACCAACACGAAAATCAGCTAGAAAAGCAAATGCAATTAGCGACTTTCTTTCTATAGAGTACAATTTGTTTCAACTGTAGTATCAGGAGCAAAACTAGGCCGTAGCTGTTTCAGTTTCGTTGGGTTAATTTTTCGATAAATTTGAAAATAAACTGCCGTAAATAGTTTATTCAGAATGCACAAAATATATATATATATATATATATATATATATATATATATATATATATATATATATATATATATATATATATATATATATATATATATATATATATATATATATATATATATATATATATATATATATATATATATATATATATATATATATATATCTGGGCTCCTTGCCACCGTTTATCTAAATATGAAGGCACAGAGCCTACGGAGAACACAACAGGCTGGATGGAAACTTGGCTACGCATTACATCTATATGTCTCCATCCAAAGATCAGTTCCATTGTCTTTAATTTTTTACATTTTCTATTTGTTTATATCTTGCAAGAAAATGTTTAAGAATTTTAAATAATAAAATAGCAAAATGTATACAAGTCTTTCTTCTGTAAATGATTCGAAACTGTGTTGTTAAAAAAATATATATTATTTTAATATTTTAATGTACTTGCACTATATTGCACTATCTTATGGTTTTGACCAGCTGATTGAGAATCCGTGATGGCTTTTTATAAATTTGGTGCGCGCCGCCACCAGTCGCTGGCAATCCGGAGCTTCTTCAGGTCATCTTAGACCTAATCTTGCCATCTTAAGCTCGGACGTCCTCTTTGACGCCGTCCACCAATCAAGTTCAGGTTTCCGTCGTAAGCCTTTAGTGCTGGAGTTTCGGGGTTCATTCGGATGAGGTGACGAGCCCAGTGCAGCCGCTGGAATTTAATGCGCTGGACTATGGCAACCTCATCAACAGCTCATACAGCTCGTGGTTCATACGGGTCCTAAACTCGACGCCAACTCTAAGGCGACCAAAAATCCTACGAAGAATCTTTCTCTCGAACAATCCTAAAGACGCTGTATCCGTTGATGTCAGGGCCCATGCTTCTGCGACATACAGGACCGGAATTATCAGTAACTTATAGATTTTTATCTTCGTACTTCGAGAGAGGGCTCTACTTATAATTTGCTTGCTGATCCCAAAGTAGCAGCGATTAGCAAACGTGATGCTTCGTGTGATCTCTCGGCTGACGTTGTTGTCGCTGCTAATTTCCGTTCCAAGATAAATGAAGTTTTCTACAACATTGAAGTTGAAATTCTCCATACTCACAGACTCACAGATGAAACAAATGCAGCATCTCTTAAAACTGTTTCCAAGTTGTTTCCCAAGGTCGCCCAAAATCTTTCTTTTTTTACAATTGTTAAAAATATAAAAATTTAAAGAATATAAAATCAAATCTTTTCATTATTAGAGGTTTAAAAATGTATAATGGAGTGTATAATTCATTAATGCTTAATCACTTTTATAAACTTTATGAATAAATTTGTATGAATTTTTACCTGGCTCAAGATCAATTTTTACATTGGGAACTATTTACATAAAGTAACATGCATATATTCTTTTCTACACATACGACATGATACAGAGAGAAAATGATCACGAAAGGAGCATAACATAAGTAGCAATAGGTGCAATGAGACTGATGAGAACTTGTAAGCTGAATTTGATACACGTGTCTCCGTAGCTTAACATTAATTGTTAATGCAAAAATTGCTTTAATTAAAAAAAAAAAACATTAATTTTTTGAAAAGTGGTGTTAAGTTTCCTTCAATTCAACGAAAATTATATGCATCGTTTAGTCAAACCTTGAATGCGCTCCTGTGCTTCAGTAAAGAAGAAAAAGTAAAAGAAAAGATTCCTGAAACAACTTTTCGAGTAGAGCAAATTAGTTGCGTTTGTTGCAAACCAAACTAAAGACAGTTCTTCGCAAACTCCCGCTAGTATAGATCTTTTCTTTCTTTTTTGGTTTCTTTTTTCGTTTTTTTTTTTTAATGTCGCTGCTGTCAAAGAGAAAGAGAACATTGTCATGGATCTTGCTCACAGCGCTGTTAGCCTCCGCATACGACAATGTCGTACATGGTCCTATCCTAAAAGTTCAGTGGCGTAAACCAAATTCAAGGGACGCAGACAATCATACTTCATATTGATATATGCCAATGGCAACGCCCACTCAAACTATTTTATTGCCACGCCACTGCGTGTACCTTCAACAGACTTCACCGCCCCCGCAAATCACATCACTTCTGGTGGTAGGCTTTGTACTTATCGCGCGCGCGACAGAACAGAACAGCACACACACAGACACACACGCGCACACACATTGCTGCTGACACTTCGCTGACGACATGCGCGACAAGTCGCCGCCGTCGCCTAAAGTCCAGCTTTAAAAGCTCATAGCCACATAGCTCGCTCAGCTCAGGCACGCACGCACACCACACAGCTTCCGCGCAAGCGAACAAGCGGTGCGCCCACGCAGCACATTTTCGCAACTTGTAACTGCGCCAGTCCAGTCCAGTCCAGTCCAGTCCATTCCAATCCGGCATTTCATTTCGTTACTCTTTGTGCTCTCTTCTCTCACTAGTACACATGTATGCATTCTTATTAGACGCGACGCTGTGCGCGACTTGCAACAATTGACGATGGGTGGGTGGATTTTGGGGCAGGTGAGAGCGAGGAGTGCATTGTTGCATTGCAGGTTCTTCAGTTTTAGCTATTTTATCTTAGATTTTCTATTTTTCTTTCAAAATCAGTTGACGACGGGATACCAGGGAACATGCCGCGAGATGGCGCGACTTGATTTGTCCGTTATTTGTTACATTTTCGCAAAGACGCTTTGTTTTTTCTTTTTTCTTTTTCTAAATTGATAAGCGCAAGCACAAACGATGATAGTTCCTAGATATACATATACTGATAGATATTATTGTACGAGAATTATACGAGGTACCGCCGAGTTTCTTAAAATAAAAGTTCAATACTAACGGGAAATATTTCATATGAAACATTTCAGTGTTCCGATGTATCCAAAAGACAATCTAGGCAACTGCATGTGGGCCCAAGAGTCGCTTAGGGGTCACGCAACGCGTGAATAAAAAAAGTCAGGTTTGTGGATCTTTTTTATACTCTTAACACGCCGTGTAAATAGTATTAAAATTTTGTCACGGAGTTTCGACAAAGCGAATTGAGCTAGCCATGTCCGTCTCTCTGTCCCCTGTCTGTGTGAATCAACACTAGTCCCTCAGTTTTTGAGAACTGAAATCAGGTATGGAGACTTTATATGTTCCTATGCTGAACATAAGTCACAATGACCATGTCACGAACACTTTTGGGGGTAGTGCATACAAACGCACCGCCCACTTTTCAGTTTTTGTAAAAAAAACTTTTTTGTTACAGTCAATATCAACTTGAAATTGGATATGATGGCTTCTTATAGGCGAAAGCTACACAAATATGTAAATGGGCGTATTCTTTCCAATATAGAGGTCAACCGACCACTTTATAGTTTTTATATAAAAAATATTATAATTTTTTGAGGTAACCACTTTGAAATTGGAATGACGATTTGTCACTAATAGATGAGCATTAATAGACTTCACAGTAATGCTTCTGAAGAGTATTGAAGCTTCGGTTCTTGTTGTTTCTCTCCTGTGTTTTTTTGTTTTTTTTTTTTTTTGCTGTTTAATATTAGATCTTTTTCCTCCCGAATTATCTTATGTTTCTGGACACTTTTTGGGGAGATGGGTTCCACACTTGCATGGACCTCTATATGGCTTAATTCTGCACACTATGTGTGAATAGTGTAAAAAATAAAAGTAAAACTGATCTAACCGGTCTGAGTCCATTTTGCTTTTATAAAAGAACTTTTTGAAATAATGAGATGCGACCAAGACCATTGTTTAATCTTAGTCATAACCACAAAATTTAAACTTTTCATGTAAATTGGTCCAGCCGCTTCGGAGCTTTAGTCGGGCTGACACATAAGCATGCAAACACATTTATAGGATGTAGGATAAAATACCAGCGGTCCTAAAAATGAGCGTTTAGCGAAAATATTCAAAATGCTCGTAAATGGGCTCACAGTCATTTTAAAAGTAGAAACGAAAAATAATTGTTTTTGCCACATAATACATATACACTATGAATGTAGTAGCTAAATTAATTATTAATTTTGACTCACCTCTTCCATATCCTTGTGTATGTTTGGCAAAACTATTGACCACCGCATCGACTGCCTCGCGCAGCACCTGCTTAGCACGTGCATCCGAAACAGCGCCACCGGCCATGGAGCCATTCATTTCCATATTACCACTGGCAGTGCCACCGCCACCGCCACCGCCACCGCCGTTTTGTTGCATTAATCCCGCACCACCACGCGTCGATGTCAGCGTCTGCAGTACCATTGAATCCGCTAGAGCGCCTGGCTTTGAAACTGCCGCACTAGCTGCCGCTGCTGCCGCTGCAGCCGCTGCAGATCGTTGCTGATGTGAGTGAAATTGCAGTTGTGGCAGATGTGCAAGTTTTGCCTTTGGTGTTGGACGATTCTGTTGTTCATATAAATAGTCCACGGCGGCCTTAGGATCTGATGACGTCTGTGGTTGCTGCTGTTGCTGCCGCTGCTGAAACTGTGCGGCGGATGCCTCTTTCTGTTGCTTCTGCTGCTGTTGTTGCTGCAATTGTTGTTGCAGTTGATGTTGATGTTGCAATTGCGCAGAGTTCATTATAGCAAAGCAATGCGCAATTGCTTTCTATGACCGGCTTCCGGCTTGGATTTATTTCTTTTAAATGGATTTTAGATTTAACGATTATTTTATCACACAAACTCACAATTCATATATTTTATTGTTGTAGTACACTATAAACTGTTCAAAATCAGCATTCTATGAAAACCTATATAAAAAAACTTGTAAATAATAGTCTGTTCATAATCGATAATCTTCGAAAGTTCTTCACCGATTGCTTTGAAATTTTGATACAATGTTGCATTTGAATACGCGCGTGTTTTTTTATATTTATTATATAGATGTCACACTTGTAAAAGGATAATGATGTTCGAATGTTATATGGGTAATTTGTTTTTTTTTCGACCGATCGTTTTTAAACTCTGAACTGTTACCTGAACTCTGGCATGTTACCTGAACTGAACCACAATTTTCGAAACAAATTTGTACAATTTGTAAGCTTTGCACTACCGTTAGTCTTTTCATAATAAACTGGCAAACCAAACTGAGCAAAAATGATATTAGCGTTGCCAGATCTGACCAATTTATGACAGTATAAATACCTGTTGGAAATTGGACTTCCTCAAAAAATCAAATTTAATTTTTGTTTGATTTCCAATTTAATTTTCAACCACTTTTCAAAATTTGCATAGAAATCGCAAATATTTTTCTCAAGTTTCTCACGTTTCAACTTTGCATAACTTTCGAGTCATTAGCGAAAATTTCTGTCTTTAACTGCTTAAATAAGCTTCTTACATTTAGGTTTAAACATGCTGAAGTCGTTAAACTCATCGATCAACCTTAGAAGACTTATTTTCCAACAGCTTGTTTGCAAATTCAAATAACCCGCTTCAAGGTGCTTTAATAAATGCTATGATTAAATCTCATACACATGTAAATTTCAGCTACTTTGTTGCTTAAAACGCAAACGTTTCGTTTGTTTGTTGAAAAACCATCAGACAGCAGTCATAAATCATGTGACAAATTAGTTTTCTAAAGGCATTTATATTGCAAATAGTAGATGTACAACAACAAAAAAAATTGGCTTGTTAGTTCTGATTTCGATTTACTGGTTTTAACATATATATATATATATATATATATATATATATATATATATATATATATATAGTCACTCTAAGTCGCCGTCGAGGCTATACAAGTATGTAGTAGCGATATATAATTAAGAATGATGTCAACATATTCTGTATCAAGGTGTACATATCATGAATTTGATATTTTATGGAATACGTTTGTAATAAATTTAAATTAAATAAATTTTGTGTAAAATGTCTAACCTACTTAGTGAAATAGGTTGTGTGATTTATAAGATATCACAGACATATTTTAGTTTGTTTATCTTTTAGTGCTTAATATAAATCCAAAATCCAAAATAGCGAAAGTTGTTTTAAATTTACGCATATTTTTATATAGAACAAAACTCTTGAGATTGCTATACAGTGACGTACTGAGGCCAACGGTATTAGAAGGATGAAAACTAAAAACTTTACCACGATAACTTTACTTCGAGGTACACTGAACCTATGCCTAAGGTTCTTTATTTACATTCTATAAGAGTTCGATCTAATTGTATGTGGGATTTTTGTATTACGACTGTTGTAAGATCCCTCAAATATGGCGTTTGTAACTTATTTAACAAAAAAAAAAAAAAAAACAAACGAAAAACTTGCATAAAAGAATTCATAAATGTGGGGGGAAGGTTTGTATGGGCGTTACCCCTCATAGTTCATTTACAATAATACACCTGAAGTGGGATTAGGAGAGTCGAAATTTCTTTATTTGAAGTCTCTATTTCTTATAGTCTGCAAGACCTCGTTGTTCAAACAGACGACATGGCTATATCAACTCAGTTTCCAATGCTATTCAAGAATATTTATACTTTATGGGGTCTACCACGCCACCTCCTAGTTGTTACAGGCTATAATAAAAAATAAAATAAAATAAATTACAAAACCATCACGGATACAGGCTCTTTAAACTCTCATTCTATCAGTTCGGTAAGCAACTAAACTCGTTCACAGTATAAGCTTATCCTCAACACATTTCGACTACACCCCCTCATCTGCAGCGCCCCTAACCTAGCCAGTCCTGCCCTGTCTTCCACCAAAATATTTTTACTTATTAGGATCAAAAATATGTCATATTAAAGATAAAGATGACTTCAAGAACGTCTTAACAAAGTTTCAGTAACAAGCTTGAAAATCATGTTAGAACAAATAGTAAATAAATCACTAGAAATACTAACGATAGCTAAATAACGCATTCAATTTTCATTCAATTCATCTTTGTCAGCGCTTCGAAGAAAATCATATGTATCAGCTTTCACACAAACTTTAAGAACATTCTTTAAATCGACCTTCACTTCATGTTGACCCCAATTAACCAACAATATCAAAAACATTTGCGATATCACACACACTTCCAGTTTAATTTGCACAACTCAAAAAAAAAAAAAAATATATATATATATATATATAAACGATTATTAGGTCAAATTTTCGACTTTCATGAACTAATGCGCAAAATGGAATCGATCGATCATGTTGGAAAGCGAACAGAATGCATTAAGCTTTTTCTTTTATTGTCAGAGTATGGATGTATAAACTCGTACCGTACATATAAATCGTGTCACTTTCGAAGGATCAACTCAATTATGAACATATGTGCAGATAATTGAATTCCATGCCACAAAAGCCACAAAACATAAATAGCAATCCCAAAACAACGATATATACAAGGGTAACCATTAAAGTTTTTTTTTTTTGAAAATAAAACTAAACAAAAAATGTAAAAATTTTGTGGTGTTTTGATAGCTTTCTTCTTTTAACTCTGTACAGTTCTTGAAGAATTTGTTCAAAACTTATACAAAAAATAGACAAAATGTGAAATCCAAATATGAGAGATCATCAATTATATCATCATCATCGGTTGTGCACAAGAGCGCTCCATGGAGCTGCGAGCGTAAAAATTTGTGTAGCTTTTTTTGTGTAGAGGTCAAAAAATTTCTCATCATGATTCATCATAGTAGAAAGAAAACATTGTCTTCGTGAAAAAGAAATTTACTAAAACAAGATTCTGTAAAATTTTATTGTATGTAAGATTCCGTTTCCGAGAAAATCGCTATTGAATATTAATTTCCCATTTCCCACTAGTTTTCGTTTCTTGAAATATTTTTGGTAGTTTTCGAGTTAAAAAATGTATTTTCTAAAAAAAATATAAGAAAAATAGGATATTATTTTAGTGAAAGAATAATACTTGAATATAAGGTTTATTAATTTGGGGAATGGAGTCGTTTGCAGTGGTCGGCATTAGTAGGTTGATTGCCATTCACTAGGGAATTGCCAAAAACGATTCTTTTACAAATGGCCTAAACAGCACACAAACGTTCCTTAGTACACGTAGTCACTGGCTGGTCTCTGAACATACGATCTGATGTGAATAAATTGTGAGAGGGTATCCCCTTAACTAAAGGTTGGTGCGCTGGGGTGGTTCCCGCCACCGTAAAAATTTTACCAGACACAAATCACCCTTTGATGACGACCCCCGGGACAACGTTCCGAGCAACTATCTCCGCATTAACAACAACTGGCACCAGGCGCACTGGTGTGTCTTCGTTATGACGGCTGCTACGCTCACAACTTTTTAGTAAATTTTATGAACACTCGAAAATTTCGATATCGTTAATAGTTAAGGAGATATAAGCGAAATTATGTCTTTTTCTATAGAAAAAACCATGATGAAAAGGTGAGAAACTAAACAACATTCCCCTTTCCTGGCGGCTATATCTAGATTTTGATATAAGTCTCACACCATCAATTTGTGCAAAAAAAAAAAAAATGGGATTAAAAAATTATTCATGTGTTTGCAACTAATTTTGCTTACCAGTTTCCAAATAGTTTAAGAGTTACACTTATGTATATGAAGAAAAAACTGATTGCCTCAAACAAAGCCTGAGAAGAAACACGGCAGTCTCTTGATTTAATCTTAGCGTTGATGACTGTCGTCGTCGTCCGAGTTGTTGTTGTTGTTGTTGTTGTTGTTGGAGTCGAAGGCGTCGTTGCAGTCTAAAGCGATGCTAAAAAGTGGCAACGCAAAAAAAGCCGCAAAAAAAAAAACACCACAAACTTTTAATGGACAGAACGAAAAAACTTAATGGCTAATAAAGAGCGAAACAGTCAACGAAAGAGAAAGACAGATGCTTAAGTGAGAAGAGAAATGTGAATTAAGATGGGATGCGATGCGATGCGATGCGTAGGTCAACGTCACATCTTCTTCATTTGTTTACAGTTAAACTTGCCGGCGAGCAGCATCGCTGCTGTATCTGTTGCTTCTGCCCGTTATTTCCCTTTTTTCGGTCGCTTTTTTTTTCTTTTCCGTTTTTTGTTTTTCGCTGCTGCTGCTGTTTCGCATTTGTTTCAGTTGCTTTTTTGACGTCGGCATTTTCAATTTATGCAAAGCGTTGGTATTAATCAAAACTTTATGCCGCGGCAAATGAATATATCAATAGCTAATTTGTGTCTATAGATCATAAAGTTCATGATGTGTTCATGTTAATGTTCCCCAGGTGTGTCGCGCGACACCTATACAAACATACACAGAGTGAGATACACGTGCATGCATTTACATTTAGGTACATACATATCTATGTATAGTATATTGATATGTACGTCTATATAATGCATTGCACAAGGTGACCATTCAATTGAGTAGATAAAATACTGGAGAGAAATCAACCTATACAAAATGTCTCAATTGTCTGTTCTCTCTAGAGGTGGGCAAGAGCAGGGCTTTTTTCGTGACCCACGGCGGCTCTACTAGAAAAAAACGGGTCATGTCATGCCTCAAAATCTAATTCGGGCTTTTTTCGTACGACCCGACTTTAACTCCGAAACTCGAAAATCAAAGGTTCATGCACGAAGACACCCGAAAGGCACGAACAAACCCGAAATGGGCTGACATAAGGCAGATCATCTCTAGCATCGATACATGAAATAGTAGGAAGGGAATCAGTTGGAAGGCGTCATTCCAAAGGTTGTTGATAGGTTTGCATGTCAAACTCGTAAACCAACTGGGGAGGAGACATGCACCTCCAGTTGCATTGAGTTTTAGGAATGTGGAGTCGGAATTGACTCGTTTTACCATGTCTTTAGCGACCTTAACGCGACTGAGTTTTTGTAGAAAATTCGCAAAAAATTAGAAATAAAAAAATTTTAAAATTTTATAAATTTGTGATTCTAGCCCGGCCGCACGAAGGAGTTATTGGATGGGAATTCGCTGAATAACTTGTTTTTTTTTTACGATGAGTCCTTCAACATAGACTAGGTTACTTGAAAAATTTAGAATCATTGTAGTACCGGATAATGTTACTGTTCGATTACATTGGTTGGCAATGAAAAGTGTGAACAAGGCAGCAAACAAAGCTACATAAATTTAACTCTAGACCAAGTGTACAAAATTATAAATACAATACAATTGAAATGGCTTTCGAAAATAGTCAAGTCTGCTCCATCTTTCTTGATGGATGTGACATAAGCGTTCGATAAGGTGTGGCATCAAGGAATCATCAGTAAAATTCGTACATCTCTAAAATTAAATTTACACATGATCCACTGCAGTCAATTAGAGTAGAGTTAAGTGATATCGCCCAACGCACCCTCCAAACCATTGAAAAGTACACACAACATTTTGTAGGCACAAATACAGAAAATGTAAATTAATTCAACAAGATGCAATAACAGAAACGTAACAATAAGAAATATCAACTATTATAACATGCTTTATTGGTCCATGAAGATTGGGATCAAGCCATGAACTGTTCTATGGTAGATAAATGTTCTATTAACTTGAGAAATGTGATGTAACAAACTGAACATTGTTATTGAGGAATGTCAATATGAAACCAGAAGCACTATGCACTAACCGGTTTGATCATATACTACAGTCTTCGTTTAGAGCAGTAGCAAACATTTATGTGTCGTTTGAAGACCAGGTCTGATGTCCACATAAAGGACAGCACGATCAATAAAAAGAATAATTGTTTCCATTTTTTTGCGCAACAATTCGTCGATTTTTCATCGAAAATTATCATGAGCGATGAGGCTCATTTCCATCTTAGCGGTTACGTGAATAAACAAAATAATCGTTTCTGGGGCACCGAAAATCCATGTATCACCCACGAAGAGCCATTACATCTGCTCAAAGTTACTGCATGGTGTACTGTTTACGCTGGAGGAGTCATCGGGCCATTTTTCTTTGAGAACGCGCTACAGAGCCATGATTACCGAATTTTTTCTTCCTCAATTGGATGAATTGGAAATGGAGAACATGTGGTTCCAACAGGACGGTGCAACGACGAACCAAAGTTTTTCATTATAAAAAAAAAAAATTACATCAAAAGAACAGCGTAGTTTCGCTTGACTGTATTTCTTGAGGCACTTTTCACTGGCCTTTTAAATAGCGCCCGTCCGAGTACCCTGTCTTAATGTCTCGTACTTACATATGTGGTTCATATTGTAGCAAAAACGGAACATTTGGTTACTCTACTCGTAAATATACGTAACTTTATTGTAACTTTATTAAGCGCAAAATGGAGCTTAGCTTTCAGCTGCTGTTGCGGTCGGGTTGCACAAACAATTAAATTGACTTTCAATTCAATTTGTCGCGTCGCCATGAAGCAATAATAAAGTGGCACAAAAGTTTCCGATTACCGACACTTGATATAATAGTGACGGTTTTAGCTTGACTTGTGAAGCCAACAAAGATGTAAAGCTTCATAAAATATACTTTTTTGTGTGCTGTATGTATAAGAAGGTTCATTAGGGGTTTGATTTTTAACGTACATTGCTCTACGTACTTGTCTTCTGATAGAAATTATGGAAAGTGTCATTAGTTTAACTAAATTTCTAGAAAACCTACCACAGGAAGTCGTTTAAACTTTAGCACTTAAAATTCACTATAAAAAAAAAAACAAACAAAACTTCTGGATTTCACAATGTGGAAAGTTTTTTAATCGCCGCCAACTGCAACAGAAAAACAAGAAGAATTTTAACATGGATAGAACATCCAATACTCTTCAAACTTCTTCATTCAATTGGTAAAAAAGAAGTTCAGACGACTATTCTTAAGAATGTTATGCACGAAATAAAGTCATGCAAGTTCTTGAAAATGGGCTATCTTCCACTATATGGGATGGTATAAGAAAATGCATAAATTTAATCATCAAATTGATACAAAATGGGTTCCCTGCGGCAGGTTTTTCTCATAGAATTAACCAAGAATAATTTTTAATCTTTTCTTTTGGCTTTCCTCACCTTGTAGTAACATGAACATATGAAGTTCATATGTATATGTTAGGCATATAACTATTCACATTATGAACATATACAGATTAACATGGTCTGAAATATGAAACGGAAGTAAAAGAAATTACTAAATTAAGCTACTCCTTTTTTGCTCTGGATGTTGCTTGTAGAACAAAGCGCTGACTAAATTGTAATCACGCATGCAAATTTTTTTTGCTGTAGATTGTTGTAGACATCGATACAAACGCACATACATATACATTCACATACATAATATACATCCGTTCATACAATTTTCGCATAATTACTGTACTCGACTGTAACGATTTTATTGCTCGTTGTTGTTTTTGTTGTTGTTGCTCATACAACGCGTGAAACCGAACAATCAAAAAGCAATTAGAACAGCATCCATCCCATTCCATACCATCCCATCCACACACATCCGATCCCATTCATCTGACCAACCATCCAAACGCCGCATCCAATTTTTTTCTATTATTCCAATATGCAGACACCATTCCATCCCATCCTGCCATCACGAACGAATAAGAAAAGCTGAAGTTAGCAACCGGGGTGGGGGCAAATGGGGGCGGTGTACATACATATTAAAATTACACAAGCAAGCGACATGCAACATGAAAAAGATGAACGCGCCATACAGCAAAAATCGCATGTGTTGCATATAAAATTATTGTTATACGGTTCCGTTTCGTTTCGTTCCTGAGCTGAACTGAACTGAGTGGTATGCATTTTTAACAGTTGCTAGAAAAACGACAATGTTGAAAAGTGGTGTCTGTGTGCCGGTTGGCAGCCTAGCTTTAAAATACTTTGGACGACTTTAAAATATATACTATATAGAAATATATATATATATATATATATATATATATATATATATATATATATATATATATATATATATATATATATATATATATATATATATATATATATATATATATATATATATATATATATATATATATATATATATATATATATATATATATATATATATATATATATATATATATATATATATATATATATATATATATATATATATATATATATATATATATATATATATATATATATATATATATATATATAAATATAATGAAAGAGCAGTGACATGAATAAAATATAAAGAGACCAGTGGGCCTGTTTTACTGCTCAGGAAATAGTTGCACATTGGTGCCAATTTTTTTTTTTGGCGAAAACAAAATTCCTCACTGCACTCTAATTAGCGAATTGGAACCGACCCAGCGGAGAACACGCTTCCGGCGAAGTATTGCCTATCCAAAACAAAGTGAACCCAAGTACATACTTGAAATCTATGAGAATATGTGAAAAGTTAATAGTGGTAATGGAAGGTTCTGTTCCAAGACCTTCATTGAAATAGAAACAGTCAGATTTCTCAGACTTAACACTGATCAGTAATAATAACACAAATGAAAATATCGACTGTGAAACAAAAATATATCAATGGCAGTCATTATAGCGATCATATATACACGGTGCGACAAATAAGTTTCGAGACACGAACCATATCAAAGTAAATAATAGCTCCATCTATGTGTTCAGACGGCGTTTGAAATCTTTCTAGTCATACCACGGATCCCCAAAAACTGATGCGTGTCAATCTTTCCAGAAAAGTAGTTGCAGCAGCCAGAAATGATTCAAACTTCTTGCAATCAGCTGTTACTGGTGGCGAAACAGGATGCTTTCAGTACGACCCAAAAATCAAGCGTCAAAGTGCGGAAAGGAAGTGGAACTTAATAGTTCGAAATTGCACTTTTTTAGATTTCTTTCACTTTAAGCACCATTCAATGTACAGTTTTGTTCAGCATTATATGTTTTCTTTAAAAATTATCATTCAATTCTCCATAAAATGGTTTTTAATCTACCAAAATCGTATAATCAAAAGCAATCATCAATGGGAGATAGTATATGACCTAAAAGTCCTGACAAGGACATTACATTTAATTTGCGTGTTGTATTTGTGAATTGAATAAGCACTGTGAATGGCCCATAAAAAAATGGTTTCAAATAGGCGAATCAGTATCCCTCTGGCGCTAAAGCGCTTCGTTAAACAACTCAACGGAAACAGCAGGGCATTTCAATTTCATTTTATGTACAAACTTGGTAGCATACCTTGACATTTTTGGAATTTTGTAACCTATCAAAGAAAAATGTGAAACGTGGAACATTGAGATTATTTGTTGTTGAAAAAAAATAGTCAAATGACAAAAATGGATGAAATTCGTTAGAAATTTTATTGCATTTGCACTTTTAACAGCTGTAACTCAGTAATTTTTCATTCGATTGAAACTAATTGTATACTGGTGAACGGTTACTTTTATCACTATTCTAACGGATATTTAAATAAAATCTTAAATCGTAATACACAAATATACCGTTATCTAGGTGAAATGAAAAAATTTCTGTAGCACCGTTTTATTACAACACAATATTAATTCTATACCCCAAAACTATAGAAAAATTTCATTGAGAACATCGTGAAATCCTTCAGAAATTTTAACAAAATCGCTTCCCAACAATATTTTTGGATGTGAAAACTAAAACGGAGCGAATATTTAAGATCATCAATAATATATGTATCTTAAAAAAAAAAAAAAAAAGATAATGTCTGAACGACTTTTGCACTTTGTTTAATTTCACAATAAATTTGGAAACGTTGCCAACCACTGTGCAATGCTTATAATGATATGGAAAGCAATGGATATAATGTAATGTGGGAATTTTTTCAATACGAAGAAAAAAAAAATATGAAATTCATTTCTTTTTCTTTTAAATAATTTTTTTTCTTATTTTTTATCTTTTGTCATCATTGTCGTCTTTCATTTGCAGACAAGAAATAAGCGAGACACCTTTGCACAAATATTCACAACAACAACAAAAACTAAAGCGGCAGCAAAATGTTGAGATGTGGGTTTTCTGCTGCTTTTGTCTTCCGCCTTCTGCGTCTTTTGCTGCTGCTGCTGCTGCTGCATGCAACATACAGACTACTCTGCTGCTCTTCAGCAACACCAGCTCCTTCTCATCCATCATCAATGACGATGACGATGGACGCCGTTTCACCGGCACGGCACTTCACGCTTCCTACACCCGCTGTCTAACGTCCCTACCCTCCCACTCACCCACATTTATGCCTGCAATCACCGCAAAAAAGAAATAAGTATATATAGGGTGTTTTTTTTTCGTTAGGCTCCATTTTCCAACAGGCATTAAACAGTCATAAATTGGTCAGAGCTATTGTCATTGGTGCTCAGTTTGGTTTGCCATTTTACCATGAATAGTCTAACGCCAGAAAAACGTGCTACGTGCGCTACGTCCATATTACGTTCGATATAACTGTCCATCTGAGCGACTAATTCGATTAATCATGGAACGTTTAAGTGCTCCAAAAAACTTGAGTTGTTGACAGTGGCATACGGTGAAACTGTTCTGAGTAAAAAGAATGTTTACAAGTGGTACAAACTCACGCCAAGCACGCCAACAACAGATGAAAACGTTCAAGCAGTGAAGAAAATTTTTTGGAAAACCGTCGAATCACTATCAGAGAAGTTGCTGAGGATGTTGCCATATCGGTTGGCTCGTGCCATGTCAATTTTTCGAACGTCTTGGGCATGAGACGTGTGTCAGCGAAGTTTGTTCCGAAACTGCTTAATTTTGACAAAAAGAACCTTCGCATGAGCATCGGTCGGGAGCTATTGAATGACGTCAACAACGATCCAGATTTGCTCAAAAGGGTCATAACTAGTGACGAAACATGGGTATATGGTTATGACGTCGAAACTAAAGCCCAATCGTCCCAATGTAAGAGCCCAGGTGAGCCAAGATCGAAAAAAGCACGCCAAGTTGCATCAGGAGTTCTTACCACATGGTCGTACGGTCAATAAAGAGTATTATCTTGAAGAAGAAAACAATTCATGAATTGTGCATCACGATAATGCCCCTGCTCACTTATCTTTGCTTGTGAGAGAGTTTTTTGCCAAAAACAGCACCACAATCATGCCTCAGCCACCATATTCACCGGATTTGGCCCCATGTGACTTTTTCTTGTTCCCTAAACTGAAGAGACCTTTGAAAGGACGGAGATTTGCAACGATTGAGGAGATACCTTACTTTTTAACATGCCTCGTATACTCTAAATGATATTATGATAATACGCAAAAAAGAACCAAAATAAGTATATCTGCAGATTTGGAGCTGTGTGCATTCACTTTGTGAAAAGTTTTACGTAAAAATCTCGGCGTACGACCTTATAAGATCCAGCTGGTGCCAGATTAATCATCACCATTTGCGCTGTATTTTCGGTTAATGTGCTGAAAATTAACTGTGTGGAAATCAACCACGGTTTTATCCCAACATTCTGTTTAGTGATGGGCTCATTTTTACATCAATTGGCATGTCACAAGATATACAACCACAATAGATTCTCGAGGCACCGTTACATTCACAAAAAATATTGCTGTTTGGAGCGCTTTGTGCGCCGATGTAATCTTTGGTTCTTACTTCTTTGAAGCTGATGAAGCCGACGGGAACATTACCGTCAACGTCGAGTACTATAGGGCCATGACTAGCGATTACTTCGTACCACAATTGAATAAATTGTTTATTGAAGTGATGTTTTTCCAACAGAACGGCGTACATACTTATTGAAGGAAACATTTGGTGAACGCATTATTTCCAAAATGGATTTGTCATCGAGATTGTGCGATTTAATGCCTTTGGATCATTTTCTCTGAGGTTAGGTGAAGTCATTCGGTTAGATGAACAAACCAACAACCTTGAAGGAATTAGATGCCTACATTGTATAAACCATTGCCGAGATATGGCGTCCATTGTACGCCACATTCGAGATCACATGCTCGAAATCATATTTGAAATCTCTAATGGCATTAAATTATCTTTCTAACAAGGAAGATCGTTGCTGTCGAATGTGCTCGACTTCGAGATACCCTGACACAGACGGATTTAACATTTCTAGCTTTATAACGAACAATAACATAAAATTTAATATGATAACTCAAAAATAGAGTTTAAGTTTCTATGGGAGTTATCCCTTATAGTGCTCCGATGAGGATTTATGCGGTTTATTTTATTATTTTTGACCACTTAACTCTAGTTATTTGTAGAGGGAGAAGTCTCTATCGACTTGTCTGCCAATGCCGATCAAGCATACATATGCCCACTTTATAGGGTCTACCACTCCTTCTGCTGCCTGTTACATACATTTGCACAAATTTTATATACCCTTTTGTGCTATGGGTACAAGATATAATAAAGCTAATTCACAATTTGAAATTATATAATTTCAATAGTTTAATTCAATGCAAAGTTCTACACCTCTAAAAAAAGCAGCACTCTTTATACATATTTGAATAAGATTAGTGCGGTACGCCTGGTTTTTGCCTATAAGAAACGGTAGAGTATGGGATGCCTGCGGTTTGCTGCGGTGGAGGCGTGTACACCGCTCATTTGTATTTTTCACCTGATAAAACAACTTAACACTTTTCACTGTACATACTCGCCGTCGTTGTCTTCGTCGTCTTATTGTGAAATTGAATCCAATAAGAAAAATTTGTTGCAATTTCTATGCGAATTATTTATTTATTTTTTTTTTGTATTTTCAAATGACACTTTTCAAAGTTTAAGGTTTTGTGTAGCTCAACGCACTTTAATGGAATGTAATGCTTTGCATTTCTGGTATTTCAACAGAGCATCGAGATGACGCGAGATGTATGCGAAATTCCTTACAATGAGCCACCAATCTCTTCTGAAAAAACGCTACACTAAACGTTCCGCTTTGAGAAAAAAAATAAACAGCTTACAACCGTACACGGCAAGTTTAAAATGACAACTAACATTGGCAACTTGCTTGCAGACACAAAGAACTCTTTGAACGAACAGCTTTGAACGGAGCAGTTTGAAGCAGCTCAGCTCTCAGCAGCACTCAATGAAAGAAAAAACGCAACCGGTTTTGAAAATACACTTCACAAAAACTTTAAGCACATATTGCATTTTTTTTTTTCATTTATTTATTTTTTTTTTTGTCCATTTTTCCACCAAGGTTCCCCTCCAAGTTGGCTGAAGTTTTGCGTCCGTTTTAATGATCATCAGCTCAGTTCAGTTCAGTTCAGTCATCATCATCATTATCATGTAGAGGCAGGCAGGGCAGGCAGTCGACTTGACTTGGCCAACGTTGCCGCAGGAAATGAGCCATACATGTCGCTCCATTCGCTACTACTTACAACTACCACTCGAGATCCGATCCGATGCGCTAAGAGATGTGCAAATTACTTTTGGCATTATGGACAGAACAGCCTAACGTTTACTTTTTCTTTGTGCAACAAAAATATATATTTACATATATATACATACATCGTATATGTATATATATATATATATATACTCATACCATAAATCTGTATGTGTGCAATAAAAATAGAATATTATATAACTAATTTTATTAGCTATCTATTGCGCCATATAAGCACTCTTAAATAATTATTGTTGTCTTTTAGAAAGGTAATTTGTGCAATTTGGTTTGTTATAGTATAGTGGGAAATGTTTATGGTGAAGTTTTCATATAATTGTACTTTTAATTATAACACTAGTCTACAGGCAAAAAGTGCATTCGATTTTGATCTGCTGAACTCGAAAATAACCTCAAAAAATTGTTCAATGAATATGTTTTCACGGTATAAATTTTAGGAGGTTGGTACACTATTTCAACTATATCTCCAGTTAGAAATTATAAATCTGATTGCGACTAAATTCAAAATAAATATAGTAAAATAGTTTAAAAAAAAAAGTAAGCAGTGTTTATAAATCGGTTAAGTAGCTTGAAAGTTAGAAGCTGTATTATATTAAAAATACAGATTTTCCTAAGCTCAATACTGAAATTGATGAACATTTTTGATACCGAAAAAACTTCATATAAAAAAACGTCATTTGGAACGTTTCGGTGAATGTTTTACCAAGTTTAAAACAGAACTCAATATTTGCTCTTTGTTCGAGATTCGTTTTTCGACCGATGCCCGAAAGATAGTACTGTCACTTTTAGCGCGATAACTACGCTTGTAGTGGTCCGATTGTCATACAATTTTTACAAGATATCAGTGAAGGATGTACCTTTCCAACGAATGTACCAATGTACGAATGTACCAATAGGTGGTGCCACCAGAAAAAGCTATTTTTAAAATGTCCGGGTTTTGCGACAGACCTTGTAATTTACAATTTCGGTTGCAAAAATTTTCATCGATCTCAGTATTGAGCTTTAAGAATAAAATTTTTAAGACGAAAATGACACACAAAAAAAATGTATGAATAGGTTCCAAAGTTATAATTTCTCAAAAATATTGTATTGTACTAAAATACTTCTTTGCTGTTTTTCCATTTTAACCTCATACAAATAAGTACGTTCATATTATTGTTCAATGTAATTAATTGATATTATAAATTGATAGCATAGATATGATCATGTCAAAATCAAGAAAGCATGGTCTATATACATGTTAGAAGTGTGCGCAAAGATAAAAATTACACACATATTTCCCACCCGATGACGCTGTAGTCTTAAATTCGTTGAAGTTAGTTGTGATTCAAGCCGTGCTACAAGATAATTGTTGAAAATTTAGCAAGAAACTTGCAAAGATGTGTAAACAATATTATTAGTTTTTAGAACATTATAAATCCTACGACCTAAACAGGACTATTGTTTGTCCTTTTTGCTTCGATGACTTGCTCTAGTCCAATCTGCTGTATAAATCTTAGTATTTTCCGAGGATCTATGTATGTGTAAACAATAAAATTTTGTTTTTACATTTTTTGTCACTAGTCTATTAATATGTCTCTCAAGATACCTTTCTTGAACTCCCACTTTGATTTTTGAAAGAGAGTCTAGGTGATACGAGTGACGAACATGATTAGAGGTGCCACCAGAAAATGAAGTTCATAGAGCGGAGCTATTAGTTCGTTTATGGATGATGGAATCCATGACAAATAATTTCTTATCGATGCATAATTTCAGTTAATTGCATTGAATAACAATTTGGAAGTACTTATACGCTTTGTATGAGATGAAATTAAAATTTTTTCCTCCACACTTAGACAAAAACACTCCCCTCTCTCTAAGGGTGCATGCGATTAAATTGGCATTGAAAGGGCTTATTTCAGCCTTTAATTTTGAACCCAGATACGTGTTCAGCATAAAAAATCCATTCGGAAACACTGGGTCCCATCTTATTCGCATTAAAAAAAATCGGAATTTGCAGGGCAGTGTAATGGCTCTTTATATATTTTCAAAATAATCTCCAATTTCAATACACTTTTGCATACAGTTGAACCAGTTTTCGAAGCACTTTTGCCACTCAGTAGGTATCTCTAAAACTAGGCTTCTTCAGGCTCAAAAATGTTGACTTTTTTTATGAGCGGGAACAAAAAGAGGTCGTTAGGTGCCAAATCTGTGAAATTCGATCTTTTGAGTGCTCAAAAACTCTCTCATATTGCCGTGTGACCAATTCCGACATGCGCAGTTTTTATATAGTAAGTTATGGTGGGCAAACTGTTGTTATTTAAAGTCATAAAAAAAGGCGGTGGAAGATGGAGACACGCCCTTTAATATTTATGTGAAGATAAGAAGAAGATATGTGACATAAGAAGCCATCATATTGAAATTCCATTATAACGAAAACACTTTCGAACAAAATTTCGGAGTCGGAAACAGGATAATTTGTTGTTCAAGAAATTTTAACTTAGGAGATAGTATAGACATTTATATATAAGTATGTATATTTGTTTCTTGCCGATTTAAACATTTCTGTATTCTGTCTGTAAGATGATGTTTTATAAATGTAAGATACTAAATTTAAAAAAAAACTTTTACTATTTCGCGCATTTTACTAAAGATATGTGATATGAAACTTCAACACAAACTCTGCGAAGCTCTGCAGTATACAAATATTTTTCCCACTCAGCAATATTTCATCATTGGATCGACGTGATCATTATAGTATATATATATATATATATATATATATATATATATATATATATATATATATATATATATATATATATATATATATATATATATATATGAGAGAGAGAGAGAGAGAGAGAGAGAGAGAGAGAGAGAGAGAGAGAGAGAGAGAGAGAGAGAGAGAGAGAGAGAGAGAGAGAGAGAGAGAGAGAGAGAGAGAGAGAGAGAGAGAGAGATATATATATATATATATATATATATATATATATATATATATATATATATATATATATATATTATAATGATCACGTCGATCCAATGATGAAATATTGCTGAGTGGGAAAAATATTTGTATACTGCAGAGCTTCGCAGAGTTTGTGTTGAAGTTTCATATCACATATCTTTAGTAAAATGCGCGAAATAGTAAAAGTTTTTTTATATATATATATATATATATATATATATATATATATATATATATATATATATATATATATATATATATATATATATATATATATATATATATATATATATATATATATATATATATATATATATATATATATAATATATATATATATATATATATATATATATATATATATATATATATATATATATATATATATATATATATATATATATATATATATATATATCTACAATATATTTATTTATCATTAACAGCATAAGACGCAGTGAGTTGTCCCTGTTTCTTACTTTCACTGCTGCCTATTAAAGCAACTCTTCGCCAAATATCCAATGTCGCCACCCGTTCCGTTGTTGTTATTTCTTGGGTCTCAGATTTCTTCTGTAGCTGCTATGGATGCCGCTTCAGTTTTGCTGTTGTTGTTGTTATTTTGGATTCATTCGATCGCTGCATTGCATTAATAATTAGCTGCCGATGCTGATGCTGATGCTTCTCCTCAACGCTTGTCGACGTTTATTAAAGCGCCACCGTTGTTCCATCGTTGGTCATTGGTACGTTGTTCTTTAATTCAGCTACTCAGTCGGGTAAGAGACAAGACGCCATGCCAAATTGATCGCAAATAATGTCCCCAAGGCGTAGCACCGCACCAATATCGTCCTCGGCCCTCAACCCTTTCTGCGCACCCCTACAAATTATACAAGACAATTTCCACTTTTACCGTGGCCGGCAGTTCAGCTAAGTCTCGCTATCTAAATCAGGTGTAAAACGATACAGGAATGCCGTCTTGAATTTCCAGCTCTCAGCACTCTGATGTATTGTGTATCGAAAGCAGCGAAGCGATTGATTCGATTATAAGTACGTACTACGATGTCGAAGACATAGTGCTGTCCTGTCTTGTCTATCCATTTGTACGTTGGTTGTTGCACTTCTATGTACATCCGTCTCTTGTATTTAAGTTTGTGAAGAATAGTAAATCCTGACGTGAGAACTTCGGAAAAGAAAACTTTATAAATTTTTTTATATGTGTAGTGGCATTATCTAAACGTTCGTAGAGCAAGCACTTATTTTTGCTTTTGGATCACTCTTTAAACGTATGCCTCTCTTTTTGCATGGTGTAACTACACAATTTTAGAGATATTACACAGTGATCTCAAATTGAAAAAATATGTTAAGTACAAAAGCTAGGATAGTCTAAATATCCAAATTTAATTTATCTTTTATGGTCTCTTACAGGACAGATGGACATTTTTATATAGACACGACTTTTGATGCTGACCAAGTTTATTATATATGCTTTATAAGTTCTGCTTTTGGCTTTTACATACATTTGTATAAACTTAATATACTTTTTTATTACATGCGTACAGAGTACAAAAAAAAACTGTTTTTCTTAAACACTTGAGGGAAAATATTGTAAAACTTTATCGATTTGTATTTTTTTTTTTTTTAATATCCATTGGAGCGATTAAACGGGAAAAATGCCTTACGCGTTTAACAATGATTTGGTAATTCAAACCATGGTTTTGAAATGGACAAATAGGTAATTTGTTTACTAGTGTTCACCCTTTAAACTTATATAGAATTGTAATACCAAAATATTAATAAAAATGTGAAAAACTTGGATCAAAGTAACTTTCAATAAAAAAGTCTTTTGTCGAAGTAAAAAACAAGTGAAGAAAGCCTACCTCAAATCTCAAAATCAAATCTTTCGTCACAAAATTGATTTAAGAAATTTTTTGATTTGCAGGTAGGCTTCGTCACCTGGATTTTGTTTCGTCAAGATGTCTCTTTTATTTGATATCAAACATTTTTACTGAGCAGATGAATGCATTGTTGGGCTAGCACTGTAAATGAATGTATGACGACGCATGTATAGGATTTTTCATTAAGAGTGATCATTTTATATTGCGCATTCGACTTCAAGATACGATACCCTTTATCCTCTTATCAAACTTACAACAGACACATTTTTCATTTTAGTAGTTAGAGCTATACGGCGAACGAAAATGGAAGGATACAAGTTCGCACAACAATGTAATTTTGTATAAACTCAATAAATGCTCGACTTTGAGATATCCTGCACCTTGTTTAAGGCTTTATAGTTTATATTCTCAAGTGGTCCGATCTGGACATATGTGGGATACTTTATTATTAGAATTCATAAAAAATTAGAGTTAATTAATAATGAAAACAAAATATTTTGTATATAAAAACTCAAAATGTGGAGCATGTTTTCACGGGACTACCGCTTTAAGTGGTCCGATCTGGATCTATATGAAATATTTTTTCAGAATTGATGTAAGATACGTCATATTTGGCATTTCTAGCTAAATTAAGAATAAAAACAAAAAAATTGTACACATAAAATTACAAATGTAGAGCAAGTTTGTGTGTGGGTTACCCCTAACAGTGGCCCGATCAGATACACAAAATTTAGCGATTCTAGCATAATTAACAACAAAACCAACACAAATTTTATACAAAAACTTAAATATGGGGCCAGGTTTGAATGCGGGCTACTCCTTAAAGTGGGGCTGGTATATTCATCTAATACTAGTTATCTGAAGAGAGAAATGGAGAATATAAATGACCAGCTCTCTATTTCCTATAGTCTCCGAGATTTGTTTCAACCTTATACATTTTCAAATATTTTATTGCATTCGAGAGGCCACAGAGTAGGATTTCTGGAAAATTATTACCCAGCTATGATTACCTTTTGAATATATTTGCGATGACATTTTTCAGAATTTCGAACGGAATGGTTAGAATAACGGATGTAATGTTCCGTTTCAAGGCTTTATCATCCTCGTAGACTTTATTCCTCGTGTAGCTGCAAACACCCTGTTTCGAAATTTTTTTTTCATAATATAGCACATAGTTATATCACTAACGTGGTAATTGACATCAAATTGTTGGTGCATCGATCTTAAAGTTTTTTTATTGACATGTGGTTATAAGTTATAAGATCCAAAGTTCGATGATTTCGATGTTTTGTTCTTCGGTATAGCTTTGCTTAACTAAAATCCCATAGTGTCAAGTAAAAAAGTCGATATTGCAGATTTTAGAACAGAACAAAGTGCCATACGTCTAAATGGAACACTCTTTATATAATACGTCTCGATCCAGGACCGTCGAGCGAAAATCCCCTAATTTCACATGCCGGAATTTATTACACTTTTACACTTATCAGCAAAACAAAAAAAAAACATCGTTATTAGCCGTATAATATAGAGCCACACTGAGATGGGCTTTCGGCACTTGCATGGACTACCGTCCACAGTGCTAACATTTCGGGATGGGTACTCGCACACATTGTATTCGCTTTTAAAGTAACGAGTCGCTCGGTTTGTTTATATTCCAGTGCAACAATTTTTAATTTAATTTACAGCAGCTGTATGGCGTTATTATGGGCCAAATAATTATCTGACCTTTCTATTGTTTCTTTAGAAAGTTGAGGAGTAACTTAAACCGAAAAAAAAAAAAAAAAATAATATACAAAAAAATGTGCTTTGAAGTTGTAAAAGTACTTTAAATAACAATAAAAAAACATTATAAAATGAGTTGCAACTACGCCGAAGGACTGTCCGCGTACGAAAATAAAGGAGTACTCGGTGTACCGGAGATTTTCGATAATGAGAAACAAATCAAAGAAAAATGCGCTGAATTAGCAGATTGGATGGCAAGCGCTAAACGCGTTGTTGTGCACACCGGCGCAGGCATTAGCACAACAGCCGGAATACCTGATTTCAGGTAAGCCTGCATTTAATGAAATAATATTTAATAATTAAAACTCATTGTTGTACACACAGAGGCCCCAACGGCGTTTGGACGCTCGAAAAGAAAGGCGAAAAACCGAATGTAAATATCGACTTCAATGATGCGCTACCTACTAAAACGCACATGGCGCTCTGCGCACTGGTCGCGCACGGTTATGTACACTACATTGTCAGTCAAAATATTGATGGTTTGCATTTGAAATCCGGACTGCCGCGTAAGTATTTAGCTGAGCTGCATGGTAATATGTTCATCGAGCACTGCCAGAAGTGTCGACGTCAATTTGTACGCTCCAGCGCCGCACCAACAGTGGGCCAGAAACCATGTGGTGGCTATTGCCGCGCCAATGAATTAATCGATTGCAGTGCGCGTAGCTGTCGCGGTGGTGTATTGCTGGATAATGTACTCGACTGGGAACACGATTTGCCGGAGCGTGATCTTGATATGGCGGATATGCATTCCACGTAAGTGTTTGTGTGAAATATTGTGTGCTCCCGCCGTTTTTACAGTAGGTACGGTATGACATTCCATTTGATAGTTTCAAACTAGATTTTAAATGGTTTTTCAAATTGCGCCGAGAATTGTCGTGCTGAAACAACACTTCATCGTGTCTCAGCTCGAATTGTGGTATTTTTTCTTGTGTACTCTACTCAAAGGCATCAATAGTTGTTGCGATTCTCCGTGATGGTTTCATTGGATTTGTCTAGCTTATAGCGTATTTCACCCAGCTGATCCCACAAAATACAGAGCATACGTTTGAACCCATAAATTTGGGCTTAGCCATTGATTTTAATGGTTTACGGAGCTTAATTGGATTAATCGGATCTACTTTTATCGTCATTCACAATTCGATGCGAAATTCAAGCTGCTGTTTACAGGTAAAGAGACGGATTTCCACATCTCTCGGTTTCAACTCATACAGCACCCAATATATTTGCTTCTGGATCATGCCCAGTTCTTTGAGGTGTTTTCAAATTGCTTGTTAAATCATTGCCATCTATTCTTGAATTTGATATGAGTTATCATTTTGATCGAACGATATAATAGAAATTTTTGTTTGCATCATACTGGTGATGAAAAGTGTATTTTCTTTTAAATAATCATATGCGCAAAAGATCAAGAGTAGACCCATGCGCATTATCCACATCGATCACAAGACGGATTCGTTTTAGCAGGAGGACGATGCACTGTGTTTGGTGGGACCAGAAAGTTGTGGTCTGTTATGAGCAGTTAAGGCCTGGTGAAAAAGTTAATACAGAACGAAACCAACATCAACGACCAGAACATCAGTTTTCTTCATGACAATGCACCATCACCATCACATTCGGCGAAACCGGTCCGCGAGACGTTGCAAGCACTCAACTTGGAAGTGTTAGCCGATACGGCTTATGCACCGTAGTTGGCGCCTTCCGATTACCAATAGTTTGCATCGATGGGTCACGAACTTTCGGAACAACACTTTGCTTCATACAAAGATGTGAAAAATGAAAAACTGGAAAGGCTTTTATGTGTAATTTGCGATGGAGCAAACTTTGAATAACCCACCGCTAACGATATCTATAAGAAAACGGCGGAAGAAAAGTTGAATAGCCAATAATAACATAATTTATTAATTTTTACATACAATTTGCAGTTTAGCTGATTTAAATATAACACTCGGCACAACGCTGCAAATCATACCAAGTGGCAACCTGCCATTGAAGAATCTAAAGCATGATGGCAAACTGATCATTTGTAACTTGCAGCCAACTAAACATGTAGGTGACAAATTTAAAATGACATAATTGCGGTTGCATTCAATAATTTAAACCACTTTTTTCTTTCAGGACAAAAAAGCTACTCTTAAAATTTCTACCTACGTTGACGATATACTCAGCAACATTTGCAAACGTCTTGGCGTAGAAATACCTGAATACTCTGCAGCAACTGATCCTACGAAATCTGACACATTGACTGAATGGACATTGCCTGCATTAGATGTTAAAAAATTGACTACAGTATTTAATGAGCATCAAAAACGCATTGCGCAACAGCGAAAGTTGGGTAAAAGTAAATTTAGTTTACTTGAAGCAAAAGCACTACCGATAAAAATTCACAAAAAATGTAAAATCAAAAAGGATGAAGAGGACTAAGTGTTAGGTTTGTACAAATTAATGTTGTACATGGAATAAATTATATTTAAGTATAAAGAAAATTATGATTAACTTTGTGAAAAGGGAAAAAAGAGAACAGCTGTGCGAATACAAGAACAAAACAATTATATTTATAAGTTCCTTTACCAGCTAGTAGAAACATACTTTATTTCATGCTAGAGCTTCTAGCTAACCACACTGGAGCCTACTGTTCATAATTGATGAAGCGTCGCCATGTTATGCAATTCTATTCTGTGGTGTGGCTTTCTTGTTAAAGTGAGTTTCGTTATAGCGGTTGACTTCCAATATTGCTATATTCACCGCACGTTGAAGCATGTACAATTCACATTCATTTTGGCTATTCCGATATCGATAGCGACCATCTCCTCTTAGTTGGAATTTTCCGCTTGCGACAAGCTGCTCTCAAATCCAACAAAACAAATAGAAAATACAATGCATTGTGACTAACGCATTGGGTTACAGTACCGAAAATCATTTCAATCAATCCCATTTGCTTAAAAACGACGACGATTGAGACTTGCTTCGTGGAATCAACATCAGAAGTACGACCTCTGAAAGATGAAAATGGACGATGAATGGCACCGCTGGTGGCAGTTTTTCAGTACTTCCACTACTGTCAATGGATATCTCAAAGACGAACTCAATCCACAACAATCTCAACCGTGGTCGAGAAACACCATTCCGGGAGCTTCGAAGAATGCGTTATGGTAACCTTGTCTAAAAAAGGCGACCTTACACTCTGTCGTAACTGATAACGATAACTACACTAAATAACATCTATAAAGTTTTGAATCTCCTCATAGAACGTACTAATTTACACTTCCGAGCATCGTTGTGTGAAGAAATAGCAGTCTTTAGGTATGGATGATCATGTTCCGACCATGTTTGACCTTCCGCATAGTAATAGAGCAGTCTATTGAGCTAAACAGTACCTGTTACTCATAGACTTTGAACCAGCAACGTTCCCAAGGACAACTGGATTTTCGCCCCGGACCGATCTGTACAAGGAGATTTGTGCACCCAAAGGTTGTCCAAATAAGCCCAAGTCACGCTGCTACAACAATCAAATAGGGCAAGTGTGAGGAAGTTAACGTTCTTTCTTGTTTTCAATTAGTTATAATTATTAGTTATATATCTGGGCATATGTCCACATCGGACCAATAAAGAATATAATTTATAGTTTATATGGTACTTTATTGTTTTATTAATTGTTGGGTCCTTATTATCAGAAGCCACAGAAGTTGGGATAAATAGATATTAACTTTTCACTATTCATACCTTATATAGAACTTTTAAATTACTTTTGCCCGTATGACACATGAATACAATCCGCAAATTGTTTTCATACAACATATGGTAAAACTTCTTGCAGCAGCCATGGCAACTCTGCGATTCTCCAGCTGGCAAATTGCAACAAAAACAAAAAACAGCTGACAGAATCAACAATTCTGTACAAAATCTCAAATAAACAAAAAAACGGAAACAATTTTAAGATGCAGCGCATTTGGCAGCCACTGATCAGAAATATAGCAAAACACACCTACAAAACACGCCGTGATTTTTTTTTCAAAGCAAAAAAGTAAGTTTTATAACTAATTAAGTGTAAAATTCACTAACTCAAAAAACCGGCATTTAACTTTTTCGCCGCACACAGAGACTTTGGCATATCAAATCCCGTTGAAATAGGACGAATCTCAACGGAACGCGCTGTACCGGAGAATATAGTAAAGCCGGAATACTATTACAGATATATATCGCCCGGTAACACTTTGGGTACACCGGAAATTAAAACCACAGAGCAGCTGGCGCAGATGCGTCTTAGTTGTCAGCTTGCGGCGCAAATACTAAAAAGTTGCAATGAATTTGTACAAGTTGGACGCACCACCGATGAAATTGATGCATTTGTACATGAAAAAGTTATAGCAGCGAATGCGTATCCGTCACCACTACGTTATGCCGGCTATCCCAAATCTATATGCACATCGGTGAATAATGTCGCTTGTCATGGTATACCGGATAATCGGCGTTTAATGGATGGTGATATTGTAAATATAGATATTACGGTGTATCTAAATGGTTACCATGGCGATTGCTCTAGAACGTTGCTTGTGGGGAATGTAGACGAACGTGGACGTTTTCTGGTGCAAGCAACAGAAGATTGCCTCGATGCTTGCATAGCGTTGTGTGCACCCAATGTACCATTCAATCGCATTGGACGTTTTATAACAAAATTTTGCAAAAAACATGGTTTGGAAACAATACCAGCGTTTACGGGGCACGGCATTGGCACGTTTTTCCATGGACCGCCGGAGATTTTGCATTACGGTATGTGTGTCTAAAATAACTAATTTATTTTTTACTTAAATAGCCGTACAACCGTATGTCAATCTAGAGCGCATATAGTAAAGGTGCAGCAGCCGCTATTGTCTTTTACGCGTCGTTCCCAGTCGTTGGAAACAGCCAAGCTTGATGAAGTCCTCCCTGACCTGGTTCATTCAACATTATCTCTGACACCGTTCACCACTTAAACGACCCATGTAAATCGTCTGTGCTGCAGATTCGACATTCATCTGGATAAGATCAGATAACATCAGCTAAACTCGTTGCTCTACTCTAACAGGAAAAAAAATGCGCGAAGTGTCTTTCTCTGTCCCACCACCACTGTATCCGATATTGTCATGGTACATGCTTCAGCGCCATATAGCAGAAGTGGGATTATCAGCGTCGTAGGGATTTTTACCTTCGTACTACTGAAATTCCTCTACTACTAATTTACTTGAGCCTAAAGTAGTAGCGGTTAGCAAGCGTGCATGTTCGTCTGATCTCCTGGCTGATGTTGTCGTTGCTGGATATCTCAGTTCCTTCTGGTTTGATGATCATATTGCTGGGACGCCATGTTCAGACATGGCTTTGAGGCGTTGTTGTACATATGGATCGACTTCATGATTTGTCGTACAGTGAACATGCTCACTGATCCACCTTTTTCATCTAAAAACACACTGTTACTGCTCTATCAGCTGGCAGCTCAACTCAACTGGCAGCTCCTCGGAGCTCACCGCCTTGTTATGCTTCTGCTTTTTAATTATTGATTCGCACTGGTTATAGTCCTAGAGCTACTATACAGCCATCTTAGATTAGTGTTTCTAGAGCTACTTCTCCGCCGTCGAAATTGTTGTCTGCAGCGCCTTCAAGTAAATTGGAGAAGTAACTACTCCATAGTCTCAGTGACTCTTGTGCTACTGTAAACAGATTTCCATTTTTCGTGCTTGCAGAAATAAACCCTAAAAAATAACTAATACAGCTCATCTTTTCTTTTAAGATAACAACAATCCCGGTGTCATGGCGGCCGGCATGACCTTTACAATTGAACCCATACTGACACTGGGTGCTCATGACATAGTGGTACTGGAAGATGGCTGGACAGCAGTCAGCGAGGATGGTGCACGCACTGCACAATTTGAGCATACAATTGTAGTGACTGAAAATGGTGCTGAAATATTGACTAAAGTTGACTGAATAATTTGTTTATTTTGCTTATGATTAAAGCGTTTTTTAAGTGTTCCAAATCGTAATTTTTATTTGTTATCATATTATTGATTTTGAACTAGAACACCCACCGTGCCATTTAGCCAAATTTTTACGTGCTATATGAAATTTTATACACAATATGAAAATATGTAATTTTAAAATCTTGCTTTCGATTTTTTTGGTTTGTTTTTTGTTTGTTTTGCGTGTGATTTTTCCGAGCGCCTACTAAATGCTAGATTTCCACTCGAATCTGATGCTTTAATTGCATATGGCATTTGACTTTTGTACGGGCTTTTGTATGGGCAGGAAGAGCTTAAACTCTGGCGGCAGCTCATCCTCTGAGTACAAACGATCTGAAAAGTATACTCGCCGTATGCGACAATTTGCGTGAATTTGTACGCGCAGCGTCTCAACGTAATTAGTGCCATAAGCGCGGCGCGTGAAGTCCGATAGATTAAATTGTATCTGATTCCAACCCTCATCGAGACGCATTGGCATAGTACAGATGAAGGGCTTCACGCGCGTAGTCGATTGATAGTTGCTTGCACGAAAGCGGCGGCGTACATTCTTGTCGTCCAGCACCTAAAACCAAAAGGAAAAATATGCTCCGTCAATCAATGCAAAACTTACCCAACGTGCTGTTACGCTACACTACTTACCTGCACTTCAAATGTGAAGTACTTCTTCATGTTTTTGATAATCATAACCAGAAATGGCAGCTTGATGCCCAGCGTCTTCTTCGGATCCGCCGGACATGTTATGAACGTCGTGCTAACATTGGTGCCGACAATTTCAAGCACCAGACTCTGTATATCGTTGTCGGTTATGCGTTTGATGTGTCCATTGCGCACCTTTTTGTCCCAAATCTGTAGCGGCTTTGAACCGATGCTATAGAGTATGGACAAGAAACCGGACTGAAATGTGTTCTTAAACATTGCGCGTCTTACGTTGCAATTTCTATTTATTTCAAATTTTGTATCTAAATCTAATTATAGTACACTTTTTATGCGAGTTTTTTTATTATTAGATATTGTGCTCGTCGGACTTTAGACATGAAATGGAAATGAAATTTAGAATTGATTTTTTTGTTGTATTCCATCAATTTTTATTTTTTTATTTTTTTTTTTTTGGTTATGACCGGATTTGTTTGTCAACAATATGCCAGTGTTGCCATTGGCAATAAACAAAAAAAAATAATGATTTTTGTTCCGGTTAACTGATTCTGTCTATTGCACTCTTCAACACTGCGCCACGGTGCTGGTCAAACAAAGAAAATGAATAGAACTACTTAAGATTTGGAAGATTTGAAATTTACAACGAAAATTACAAAGAACGAGTATAGTAAAATAAATTTAAATATCTAGGCTTGTTAAGTTTATGTTTTTTTTTAGCTATAATATATTTTTAGGTTGATTAAAAAAGGTATTCTTGAAATTGCTTTTATCAAAAAAGAGTGTGCTCGACTTCAAGATACCCTGTATTTTGTTTAAGACTTCTTATATGAACCATAAATTTAGCTATCAGATCTGGACGTATGCGGAATATTTTATGTAAATTGATGATAAATTAGAATTAATCTATCATATTGGTCTATGTGTGACCTCTATTAAGGGGGTAACCTATATAAATAAAAATAAAAATGTTCGTTTCTTTAGAATCTATAATTTCCAAAAGTTATTCGCCGTTCGCTTTGAAATTTTGATATGACGTCGTATTCAATGACGCGCTGTTTTTTACACTTATTAATATTTATACATGGTACACCTGTAAAAGGAAAATGGTGGTCGAATGTTCTATATCTGGAAATTATTTTCCATCGCTTTTAAACGCGATTTTTATACACTACAAAAAAAGTACCTGTTTTGCGGTTTTAAGAAATTCAACCGCTAAGGGATGAGAAGGTGTGGTCAAAGGTTATATGCTGCAATTTTAAACTTGTTTTTCTCCGTTACTCAAAAAAATAAATAAAAAAAAAAATATTTTGATACAATTCTTTCCTTTACAATTGCATTATGCATTACAATTGAACTGAGTCGTTTACACCAGCGTTTATTTCCTGAACATAGTTTCATTTATGCTTTTTCATTGTAGGAAGTGGCACACCATCAAATTTGACATCTGTAACATAATTAAGAACAAAAACAAAAACATTTCATACAAAAACTTAATATTGAGATCAAGTTTATATGGAGATTACTTCTTATAGTTGAAACAGACGGAGAAACATGTCTATATCGATTCGTTCTCCGATGCTTATCAAGAACATATTGCCCTGTTGCGTACATTTGCACAAACTAATATACCCTTTTGCCGTATGTGTACAGGGTGTAAAGATAAATTTCCAACATCACTTCAAAGATATTTAATAACCTATAATAAACCCTTATTCGCAACGTAAGTAATATTGTTGTTATAGAAACCAAATCAATTTAAATAGTGCCGGATTCTAATTTATGTATACGTACTAGTACACAGAAGAGTGGTTCACTTTAGTTGCTACTCGTATCGTTCATTGTTCTTGATTGAGTTTTCGTTGAGGTATGTTATAAAACAGCGGTGGGCAAGCCCTTGCCTTCGTTGCTCTGAGTGCTCAAACCGTTAGTTTTGCATGCTTGCGATTTTCGACGAGACGAGAGTCATAAAAGTGTTCATTTTGCTATGATTTATGACTTCTGCCGCGTATTGTACACTGAGTAAGAAAGCGAAGTAGGTTTTGATGTGTTACGATTTTTACTAAGTGATTGAATTTAAATGGTGTCAATAATTTTTTTCAGTGTTGAATTTTTTTTACTTTAATAAGCCAAACAACAATACAGTGAAGGCTCGATTTTCTTCGCGAATCAGAAATTGTTAATTTTGCTTAGATTTAGGATTTCAAAACTCTGTTTATTGTAGATGTTGTTGTACTGCTGCCGATTCAAAATTTCGTTATAAAATATGTTATATTGCATGCAACTTGACAAAATAATTGTCCGAACTTCTCTATCCTATCAGTCCTATAATTTATATTTTTGTTTTTCACCGAAATTTTAAAAACTAAACATATAGCTAACTGAACCGTTTGTGGTTCGGGACGGTGGTAGGCCGTTTCCCCTTAAACCAGTTTCTAAGTTATTTACAATGATATGAGCAAGCAGAACATTTTTCTTATACTTTTGATAGGTACTGAACCATCATGCCACCCTCTCAAACTAGACCATCTAGTAAATCACCCTTGACTGCTGAACTAAATATGTTCTACAAATCTCTTATAAATTGTTTAATCAGACATCTATGGATTAGGAACTATAATATACATACTTCTCTTTGAACGCTTGTGGGTTATTATACGATTCATCAAATAGAGCTGATTTTAAAATCTAATACACCTCCTTCACCAAGTGCAATATTAAGCATTTGAAAAATCCTGTCTGTATTATCTACTTATAAAGAAGTAATATTTACAGACGTTAATTTTCCCAAATGTGTATAGAGTGAACAGTATACTAATTTTGACACGAAATTTGTAACACCCAGAAGTAGATTTCAGAAACCTCATAAATTATATATATTCTCGATCAAAAATATGGTTCGATTTAGTCATGTCCGTCTGTCTGTGTGTATGAATACGGAAAATAGTCACAGTTTTCATCGAACGGTTATCAATCTCGGTGTGGAGACTATCTAGGGCCACCATTCGTTCAATTCGAATGAAGAAATATGTATGCTACAAACACTTTTAAGTTTTTGTAAGAACAACTTTTTAATTACAGCTAATTTCAAAAGTATGATGGTTACAACGGTATTAACATTCCAGCCAATAAAGCTTTACCGACCAACTGCATTGACAACATCACTTCTAATTGTCCGATCAGTTTCTTGACGATAGTTTCTAAAATACTTGAAAGAGTATTTTTGCGTAGGTTTCATCCAATACTGGACGAAGTTTGACTGTTCCCCGATCATTAGTTTTTTGCTAGATGTCAAATTGTCTTGACCATTCTTCGTGATGCTTCAACTATCCTACAATATTAGCTGGACGCTTTTATTCCATGGCTCCATAGATGGAACATTGTAGTCAGCGCCGACAAGTCTTTTACTCTCAGAAGAAATAATAGCCCTCCTGTCAAGCTAAATGCTATAAAAATCCCATCATGCATTTCCTTTAAATATCTTGGGTTGACGCAAGACATACAGCTCTCATAGCGCCTACACATTGCGACCAAAAGAAAACTTCAATTTCAGTTTACGTCAAATATACCCCAGAAGGGTCGTCAATCCAAATTAATAATATGTAACATGATCCTTCGCTACAAGGCCATATAAAAATTGTCTCGACCAATGGCATTCAGAAGAGTGGCAAGTGATTGGTGATGGGTTTAGCAGGAGATAAGCATACTGAACGCTGTTTTTACCACCACCTCCCAATACCTTCACCATCATCAAAACCTCCAACTTTCACGATTTAATTGTAATCTAACCATCCAATTTAATGATTGGTACTGAACATGTTCATTCTAGACATTTTAGTGAGTTTATTTGCGGGAAATTGCTTTTAAATATATGTACAAACATGCCATAGAAACTTAAAATGCTTTTATATTCTGTATATTTTGTGCTCTACAAATATAAATCGAAATCAACTCTATTGCTTGAATAGAAATTTGTATCGCCTACTTTTCGTACATAGACGCCTTCTTTGAAGTATTTCTGCTCGGCCCAATTAGACATTTTCACTGTACTGTACGGCCCCTGCACTGCAGTGTCGTCTTGCTTCCATTTGAACTCCCACTTGACATCATTTGTTGACTCTGTGGTTGATACAGCTTCAGCTGCCGCTTCCTTTGACTCATTTGCCAGGCGCTCCTTTTCCTTCTCCTCAAAATCATCAGCATACATATCAAACACTTCGTCTGGTTTTGATTTAGCAGCAGCAGCAGCCTTACTTGAACTTGGTAAATTACTTAAACGCGATTTTATTTGTTCATAGGTTTCTTGGTATATATCCATATTTCCCGTTTTCGTCAGAATCTCATTAGCCAGTTCAGTTAGACGTGCTATCAATGCGGTTTCCTTGTCCTCTATGCCGGCCTTTTTACGCCTTAAACGCTCGACAGATGATAATTTCGGACGATTTTTACCCAAACGCTGCAATGTCATTTGTATAGTTTCCCTCGGTTTCATGAATTCTAATATTTTGGCATAGGCCATAGATGAATTAAAAATGTCTGCCGCACTGCTTGAGTTTTCATCTTTATCGGGATTGAAGTAGTTCTTATCTGTCTCCACTTTTACCCAATCAATATTATCCAACCAATTGTCTCTGATTTCCGCCTCCTTGTTCCAGTGATAGTGTCCGTCCTTATCGAAGTGTCCCTCTTCCAGCTCCTCGCGCATATTGAACGGTGTAATCTTAACCTCATCCTCAATTTGCGCATCGCCTTCTTCACCACCTTCTATGTCGCTATCATTTAGATTATCACTGTTAAATTAGAAGTACATACATATATAAAATTAAAATATAAATAAATCAATCAAATGGAATAGGCAACACTCTACCTCGCCACGCTCTGCTTACCGTTCATAGTCATCGCTGTCCTCTTCGTCAGAATCCAGCGTATGCTTCTTGCTGTCATTGAAAATATTATCATTTTCTGCACTTTGTGTTGGAAATTTGCGTTTTGTGGCCATTTTTTTTAGGCAAGCCGAGCGAAAGTAAACAAAAGTAGAACGAAATAACAAGCTGTGCACTAGGGCTGCAATGTAACTTCGATTTTTTTTTTGTTTTAGTACTGTAAAACACTGTTAATATATATTTGTGTTTAGTGCTGAACAACACTATTTTGAGTTTTTGACAATTGTCTAATTCTAATTTACCGTTTTGCTCTTTGGACAATTATCTAATTCGAGTGAGTTTTTATGAGTTTATTGACAATTTGAGTGAATTTCATTTTGAGTTTTTTGACACTTTGAATTTACCGTTTTTCTCTTTGAGTGAAGTAAATGTAACGAATAATCAAAACTGAAATTTACATGGCTACTTAGTATTGAAACAAATTTGTTAGTACTAGTGTTCCACTCGTTAAATGGGTACTTAGAAATTAAACGTTTGTTCTGCTTTATTATAACAAACAAATAATAACAAACGCGATGGACATTCAGACAGAGGAAAACAAAGGTTAGCTGAGCACAATTAATTTTTGTTGTTAAAAGTGCTTCAAAACCAAATGTAATAAACTTGAATTAATAATATTTCACAGAGCAAACATTTACTTTGGCGGTAATGTCGCCCGAAACAGACGAAACTGCCGCTGACAGCAACAAAGAAGACGACGAGAACGGCGAACTTTTGTCGCTGGAGACTTTGCGCGAGTCGCCGGTAGAGTGGCCCGAAAAATGTAAATACGATATTTGCCATTTCTTTAAATATATAAATCTATCTTGCTTTCGGAATTTTAATTTGTTAAACTATTTGTTTCCGTCAGTGCCTGGAATGACCGATTTCTTGACAATGAGCGATACACCTATTCACATGCCAAACGTTGACCTTGATTGGGATTTAACGTCTGAGGAACAACAAGAACTTGTCG
This sequence comes from Leucophenga montana, assembly GCA_035044765.1. Taxonomy (NCBI): domain Eukaryota; kingdom Metazoa; phylum Arthropoda; class Insecta; order Diptera; family Drosophilidae; genus Leucophenga; species Leucophenga montana. The sequence goes on from JAWNNQ010000522.1 coordinate 76,054, forward strand.
GTGAGTGTGCCTAGCATCTAAATAACTTTCAATAATCTATAATTTACATATAATATAATAAACCAATATTTTTTAACATACAAACATGCAGAGTTAAACTCGTTGACGCCAGAGGAATTGATAGCCAAGATAAAGGCACTACAGGATGAAGCCTATCAGCTAGGATCGCGTGAAGCTAAGGAAATGACTCGCGGCAAGCTTTTGGGCATCTTTTCTTCTATTGAACGAAAGAAGTAGCATATAATTGATGCACAATGCTACGCAACTGTGTTCCTAGGCTAAGTTCATAAGGTTTACTAGTATATACACATCCAATTCTGACAATAATATTTGATTAGTTTTATACTGCATAACTTAAGCTTAAAACTAATGGTTATAATAACTTTAATAATGCTAATAGAATTATCAACGGCATACTTGTATATATACAATTTTCCAAATTTAGTTTTTATACCATACACACACGCAGGCCCGTTCAGAGGCGTGTAAAGGGAAGACAGACCTTTTAGAGGCCTTGTATTAGTAGCATTTTTTTTTTAATTCTTTCACTTTTCCATGTAAAATAGGAGATCGTAATTTTTTAGTCCCGGGACCAGATTTTTGCTCGACAGCTTTGTACACACAGTGTAAAATGATATCAGTTTTCCAGACAATTTGTAAGGCCCCGTAAAGTAAATACACTAACCATACAATATATATTGTATATATGTAATATATTGTATGGTTAGTGCTGAAGGGTTAAGTATTTTGTTCCCATTTGTACACATTCCTTTATTTCAAAACTCTACTAGTTAGCAACACTATTTAAGTCTCTGCTCGTTTTACTTCGCTTCTTTTATTTCAGTTTATTCAGTCTGTTTATTGCCCACAACGAATGTATAGATAAATGCAGAATAATATATTAATACAATATTAATTATATTAAACAAATATTAAAATACAAATATTAAATATATTAAACAATTGCATACAAAATATTTAAACTTGTCTAATTTCAATAACCAAATATATGTCATTTCATTAAACTTTTTATCGTGACTCTACATACACAGTTTGGGCTGCGTTTATTCTTACAATTAGCCTGCAAAACGGTATTTATGTGCCGTGCTCCTATTTCCACTTTTGCGTTTTGCAAATAACCCGAGGAAGGCATTAGGGGCGCCCGACAGAATCACGATGGATTCTGTCGGGCGCCTCTATAGGTATAGCCTACTTTTGCCTTCAAAACTGCGTTTATATGTCTTGGCATGCTGTCTGTCCTGAACTACTGCCCACAATTCGTCCATTGTTGAGGTGAAGGTCTGTCTTATTGATCGATTCTCTTTTGATTTCAATCCAAGGATGTGAAATGGGGTCTACGTCTGGTGATTGTGGGGGCCAATCAAGGACATAAAAACTTTTTACCGTAAACCACTTCCTTTGCCTTCCTGGACGTGTGCTTAGGGTCGTTATCATGTTGGAAAATAACATCAGAAAGCAGCTCTTTTTGCCACATTTGAAGACTTCCCTTCAAACCATGATCCATAATGGACACGTATTGATCGGCATCCATACGCCCTTGGACCCTGACAATTTTGGATGGGATCCCCCGCCGAATTTGACAGTAGGCTTGACGTGGCACTCAAGCAACTGTTCTTCCTTTCTTTTCCACAACTTTATTTTCCTGCAAAGCTAACAGTACTTTACAACAAAACTAATTCCAATTTACTTGCAATTTGTTGTTGCATTTTTAGAGCTAAATGAGCTTTTGGCAAAAGCTTTAGCTAAGAAGCTGCACCAAGATAAAAAGTGTGATCAAAAAGTTGAGTCACTGTAACTCAATTCTTTTCAATTAAAGATTAAAAACAATTACAAATTGTTTTATATTCTAGTTTAGACGATTTTTTTATTAATACCATATTGTATTTACCATACTAATATTTAAAAAAAAAATAATTGATTCATTGCGAATTGTTTTTAATTGAATATTCTTCATTTTTAAAATTACTTAAATAATTTTATTATTTTTTTCATTGTAAAAATAATTTAAAACTTCCCTCGAATTGTGAGAGCAAAAGAGCGCATGAAAACGAAAAAAGGGTAATTGAATGGCTTGAAAAGAAGAAGCAGCATTTTCAATTCAATCAAATCATTGAATTAAAGTTTTATTGAATATAATATATTGAAAAACGCGTTTTGTTTTATGTATATCTGATAAATGAAAAAAAGTGGTTTTATATCTGAGAAAAAAATTCACAAAAAAGCGGGGTTTTTTTTGTTGCTTTTGTGTTTACTTACTACTTTAATAAGAAATGTGTTTTATGTACATATTTGTGAGAACATTTTATTTAAAAATTCTTTCTTGTTGCTGTCTAAAGTGAGAATTTTGGAATAGAAAAATTATATGTAAAATGAAAAAAAGAATGAACTTTTTTTTGTGTGTGGTGACGAACAATGTACCTCATTAAAAATAAATTTTAACAAATAAAAGAACATTTTTATTTTTAAAAATAAAAATACTTAATTAAACTAGTACAAATTTTAATTCGATTAAGTGCAATAACAACAAAAACAGCAACGCAACACAACACTCAAAATAGGTACAAAAAAAAGCAACAAATGTACATTGGTATAAACATACATATTATTGTTGTTTTTATCCTACTGTCTTTGAATTAAAAGAAGAAAAAAATGGTGATAAAAAATTTCAGAATAAAACAACAACAAAAATGTGCAAAAATTTTGAAGAACAAATTTGAGTTTTTAGCAATTTAGCGAATTTTGAGTGAGTTTTTTGTATTTGGCGGATTTTGTCACTCATTTGGCGAATATGACGGTTTCATTTTTTGCCAATCACATGAATTTATGTGATTGTGTAACATAACTGTTTTTATATGTATACATTCGCTGTGATTGACAAGAACAACAGTTAATGTAGCTGCTTCCATTTTCGATACGAAAACTGAATTTGTCGTCATTCTGCTAAAGCTGTCAGTGTAGAAAACATTCGTGTGAAACTGTTTTATTCTTGTCATTTTGTCAGTACGTGAATTTGTGTTAATATTATAATTGTGCTTTAAACGTAAGTCTTTCTGGTAATTATTATTAATTTTTTTTTTTCTATTGTTCCGCTCGCATACATATGTACATGTGCACAAAGAAATCCGGCATTTTTACCGTAATGTTGCGGTACTTCCGCACGCTCGTCCGCCCGCCCGCTCGCTTGTACAAACAACGTACTTTACTTTCTTTTGGAAAAAGTTCATTATTGGCTTCAATTTGACAATTTCGAGCAAGTAGCGCCGGTTTTTATTACATAAATTTGTAGTTAGAAAGGGTTGTACTGCCATAAGCTAGAGCATTTGCAAAGACTTAGGTTAGCACGTAGAAGGCTCTAGGCCGCCATCTTTATGTGCAAAAGAGATGCAGCACTGAAGTCGCAAAATATTGTTTGCGGAAATCTCAATACTCTTAGTTCCTGCATTCGAAGCTCGCTCCTGTAACGTTGTATGCGTCCACTTCCACAAAATGAATAGATAAAGGGTCAATACTTAGCGTACCTGTTTTGCTCTGTTACACCCCTCTTGTTTGCCTCTTATATGGGTGAGTAGCGTCGGCCATTTTTTAAGTAGTTATTAATTTTCGCGGTGGTCTTTACAACTACAGTGTTTCCCAACAAATCAAATTTGGCGCACTTTTTTTTTTGTTGTTGTATGTTAAGTGGCGAGTCTGAAAATTGATAGCCTATTAGTAAAAATGGAGCGCTACACAATTAAATGACGTTAAGGAAATTATGGTATATTCAACGTCAACATTTAGATACACTGATACGAGCTGAGACACAGTACGGCCGTACAAAGCGCAAAGATAAAGCACCCTCACACAGTGACAGCACACACAGATGCATGCTCTACCGTTTAGCAGGAGAAGAATTACAAATACATGCACACTGGAATTTAATCAAATCTGAGGAAGAACAGCATTAATAAAAACTTTTTTTTCGTTTATTTTCAGGCTCAGGCTAAGTACTCTAAGCGGGACTCAAAGCTTACTCATCTGCCAAAAAAAAAATCATTGGGTGCCAATTCGAATTCGAAGTACCTACATTGAATACGATAGCGAGGACAGTGAGCGGACAAAGCGATATAGTTCAGGAATTGTTGCAGCCAGAAGCAAAAAAAAAAACACAAAAAGATTGTAATTAATTATCAGTTGCGTCTCAGCAATCGTCAGTTAAATCTTAAGGAAGATATGTATTAATTTCAATAAGAAGTACTTGAAAAAAATGGACGTAATTGTAGAGAAAGTAAAAAAAGTAGAACATAAAAAACGGGAACTTGAACTTAAGACCGAAGAGACTGAGCTAATGGATACGTTTCGTCAATTGGAAGAAGGATGCAATCATTGGCAAACGCTATATGAGAAAACAGATATGACACACGAGATCCTAGCACTAGTCATGGAGCTCAAAAAGTAAGATTTTTAGAGATTTAAAAATTATAGCATAAAATTTTCTATAAAAACATTTTTTTCAGATTTAAAAATACGCTTGACCAGCAACGTATTGCGCAGGCGCCACAATAAAACACGTATCCAAAACTGCCTATGTTGATCGAGAGTTAGGGCTGCTAATGTCACTAACTGATGCGGATCTGTTAAATTATTGCTATTCAAAGACACTAAGAGCTGCATTTGGCAAGTGCTTCTGGTGGCGATGACAGCTACAAGAGAATGCAGATTTGCACTGGAGCATTTGAACATTGGGTCACAACCATACGTAGCTCAGTAGTAGTGTATACCCCATCGCGGAGCGTTATTATGTTGGATTCGAGGTCTACGGCGTAGAGCTTTTGTTGTAAATCTGAAATTTGTGCATTGCGCAATTCAAGCTCGTTTTCCAAGGTATAACCAGGGAAATATCCGCCAATGCTGGCGAAAAGAGGCAAAAATCATTCGAGAAGTATTTGCGAAAATTGAATCGCTATTTATTCGACTTGTACAAACAGTTGATGGAGAAAAGTCTTCTATAGAATTAGCTGAGACGGGTCAGCGGAATCGTAAGTGCAAGAGTTCTTGGACTTTCGCTTCCGCTCACCCGTCTCAGTTTATGCTGTAGACGAGTTTAACGATGCTGCATCGACTGTCAGTACGATTCGAATTTATATTGATTCAATTGTCGCAATTACTCCTCGAATTTTTTCTGCCTTTCTTCGACAGCTTTGGCTTTTACTTCCTAAGTTATACTTTGGAAAACGAGCTAGACTTGTGCAGTACACAGATTTCAGATTTACAGCAAAAGCTCTCCGCCGTAGACCTCACATCCAGTATAATTTCGCTCAGCGACGGAGCATGCAACATTACTGAGCTGCGTATGTATGTGAAGCAATGCTTAAATGCTTTGGTATTACAAATCTACATACTCTTGACCCGTCCACCAACATACGTTGCAAAACGAATAAAAATTACACAAATTTTACATTGAACGCTGTCGCCATTGACTCTAGAACTAGTCCAGTTCCGCAAAATTAAATTGTTAATAAAAAACACAATATAAAACAAATAATTTGTATGAATTTTATAGATTTCTGGCTCAAAGCTTGTTTTTGTTTAAGCTTCTTCTCGTCACAGCTTTATGGAGTATCCATATTGATATACAACTTTATGGAATATTAGAATTACTGAAAAATGTCATACAAAAACTTAACAAGAAAAACCGTTAACTTCGGTTGAACCGAAGCTCTAATACTATTCACACAAAATTATAAATATAAAATACACCAAAAAAAAAAAAAATGGGGGTACACGCCCACTAGTAGATGTGTATGAAGCGATGTATTAGATGTGTAAGATGCCGCCATATCGAATTTCAAGTTTTCCATACAAATGCATAAAAGTGAGCTGCGAGTTTATATGGGACTACGTCAAAAAGTGAGCGGGACACGCGCATATGTATATGAAGCGTTTGTCCACTAAAATCCACCAAATCACATTTCAAGCAAATATTGATTTAAATGAAACATTTTTTCATAAAAAACACAAAATTGCACGGTGGGTTTGTATACGGGCTACCCCAAAAAATGGGCGGGTTACACCCATTAGTCTATGTATGTTAAGCGGCTGTCTATAAAGTGGCACCATATTGCATTTCAACCTAATAGTGACTTTAAAAAAGAAGTTTTCATACAAAAAGTCAAAATTGGGCAGTAGGTTTGTATGGGGGCCACCCCAAAAAGTAGGCGGGCCAGGCCTGTTAGTCTATGTATGTTAAGCGGCTACCCATAAAAAGGAACCACATTGCATTTCAACCTAGTCTTGACTATAATAAAGAAGTTTTCATACAAAAAGTCAAAATTGGACAGTAGGTTTGTATGGGAACTACACCAAACAGTGGGCGGATCCCACCCATTATCTTCATCAGCTAAACTTGATACCGCTGGTCATATAGTAAAATCAATAATTATTGGAATGCAATACATAAATAATTTATTTTAATCCAATGCAGATTTGCATAGTTCACACATTGGAACAGTCTAAATATCAACAACCAACTCGACACTAATAAGCTAAGCGTACACATATACACACATTAATCATATACGACTATGAATAATTAATAACAATTAAATAATGCAATAATTAATGCAATTTAGAATTTCTTCATGACGGCGCGTGTCTCCAAAGCCTGCAGTTCACTCAAAAGCAACGCGACATTGTACCGCAGCCGATGGAACATGGCAAGCGGCAGCTCAAGCGTACGATATTTGCCATCAGACAGCCGGAAGTGAAGTATAACCGTAGGCGTGATTTTCTGTGTTATACTATAAAATAAAAAACCAAAACATGATATTGTTTGCATATAAAAAAAACTTAATTACGCACTCCGAGCTTAGTGAAATATTTATGCGCCATTGCATATTGCTGGCCTTGGAACGTTCCATTTTGTTGTCGGCAAAATTCTTGGCCAGCGATGCGCGATGTGTAAACAATACCTTACCCAAATCCTCGGCGCACTCATCTGTAAATCTGTGGTGAAAAATAGATGCGTAAATAAAGTTTTGCAACGCCATATGGTAGACATATGTATGTATGTACATACCTCAAATCCTTTAAACATTCGCGCAGCTCGAAGTCTTTAACTACCCCCTTTGGTACACGCAAAAAGATTTGCATTATTTGCAATATAGCAGCAAATAGTTCGCAAAAGTTTTCCGGAATTTCATGTCCAGCATGGCTAAGTTTATTCAAAGCCAAATCGAGTACCTCCGGAGTACATTTTTTCGATTCAATGTAGTGCACAGAGACTTGTATAAGTACACGCAGCACTGGTTTGGTCAATTGTGGTATAAACTTGGTATACGGACGCACAGTGCGTACAATATTGTGTTTGAAATTCGTAGACATTTCAGTTTTTTTTTTTTATAACTTTTGCGCTGTGCACTGTAAACAAATGACAAAAATTTGCAGAACAGTGTTGTAAAAGTGAGCAATATATGCAACAGACAAGAAGTTTTGCTAGCACTGTACAGTGGGCAGTTTGTGTAGTTTTTATGTGTAAAATTTGTAATTATATCATGCTCTGAAGACAAAGGGTATATTAACAAATTCAAATGTTTGTAATAGACAGGAGGAGACGTGGCAGATCCCATTAGGTAGATATATTCTGGATCAGCATCGAAAGCTGGAACCATCTAGCCATGTATTCATGTCAGTGCGCCTGTCCTTCGTATGTTTGAGCTATATTTTGGAAACTATAAAATTAGATTTGTTTTTATACCTGTACCTATAGGATAAAAGTGTATATTAGGTTTGTGCATATATATTTAACAGGCAGAAGAAGGCTTGGCAGACCAAGTAAAGTAAATATATTATTGATCAGCATCGGAAGACGAGTAGATATAGGCATGTTCAACTGTCCGTCCGACCATCTGTTTCAACGTACATATGTTGTACACTAAAAGATGTAGAGACTTCATGTATTTAGACTCTCCTTTTCCTTTTTTTTTTTTTTTAAATGAGCATGCTTAACACCAAACAAATCTGCCCCAATTTTAAGTTTATGTAAGAACATAGTTTTGGTTTTGTGGTTTATTACGTTAGAAACGCCAAATTTGTTGTATCTAAAGTAAATGCTAACAAAATATACCGCATAGTTTCAGATCAGTGCAAATAGTTTTTTTTTTAAATTCTAATTGATTTTAAACAAAGTTTTCTCCGACAAAAGTTTTCTCCTTAGCATATTTAATACTTTCGACTGAAATTCTGTACAAAAATTCCGTTAAAAACAAGAAAACACGTTACCTTCGATGAAAACGCGAAACTTTAATACTATTAAAGTTAAGTTATTAATCTTTCAAGTCTTTGTGAATAGTATAAAGATGCCTCACAGACGATCAAATGTAGATCGTCGTACTGTACTCCAGAGTAATACGCTATTTATTTTTAGTAGGTATTTCAATTTTCACAAATCAATAGTATCAACATCGTTTTGTAATTTTTAATATCGAGTTCTAAAGTTTACAAAAAATTAAATTCAAACTTCGCTTAGCTGCTAAACTTTTAGTGATAAAGGAAACACACTAATGCAATATATTGTAATATATATACGCCATTTAATTCTAAAATTGTTTATTACACAAGGTTTCTTCTTTTTTTTTTTTTCTCGTAAGTTCGAAACTGAAAAACGCAGCTTAATAAAAATTTGGGTCATCAACAACATCGTACGTAAATATTTTTTGGAAGAATGATACGTTTTGAAAGTTTGTGGAGAGGTTGAGCTAGGGTTGTGAGGCTTTTAGGAGGCAAGTTTGAAAGAGAACTTATATTTAAGTGGCTGCTTTTATCTCTTTTGCATAATTACTACAACATCTTTGATATAATATTTGTGTATGTGTTTAATTTTATATTATCAAGTATATTAAATGCTAAATTTTATTAGAACTTTTTAAATGTATGTTTGTATTTATTATAAACATAAACGCACATGCTGCTATTGATTTTGTGTTGGTGTAAGTATGATAGTATAATTAATTAATAAAAATTATAATAATATTAATTATACTCTTATAACAAGCGGCTGTACGAACGATGCAACGATTTCTAGTTGCACCAATAGCTTCTCTCTCTGTATTAAATCCTTTTTCTTAAAGTGCTCCTCCTAATGCTCTTAGAACTTTCATCCACGCGTTTAGAATGTTTTTGATTTTATTATTAATATTTTGTTTTTATTATAATTTATGATAGTTAATGCGTGTTGATAAGGTTGATGATGTTACAACTGCAGCGCAGCAGCACGCCCGGCGCTACTACGTATCTTTCTTTTACAATCCTTCCGTTGTTATGTATGTTTTGTATCTTGTCAAAAAAACTATTTATGCCGGCAGCTGAAGTTTCTTGCCCTTGAGCACTTTGGTTATGTATAAATAAAAGAAATCGCAATAGAGTATAGTTTGCACAATGCCCGCAAAGATTGCAATTAAATCATAATGCGATTCCACCATGTAGCGATAGATCCAGTTGAACAGATACAAGCCACGATATGAGCCAAGTGCAAAGAGATAATGACTGGTAATCGATTCAGCTTCACCGGTCTTGCTCACCAAAAACAATTGCGGTAATATGGCCACCGATTCCAAATAGATTGAGAATGTCCAGAGCACTTCCATAACGGTGAATTCATGATTGATGACCAGCGATAGTAATGCACACGGTATCAATAGAAATTCAATCCGAAATGAGTCGTGATTATGATCGTACGTTGCTTTAAATTTGACATACATCAAGTAAACCGTTGCGCCAGATGCAGCCAGGAAGAGGACTTTCATAATCGAATTGTAGAGGCTCACATAGGTCGTAAACAAATCCAGATAGCGTGTCAGATAGACAATGGCGAAGAGTATCTGTGACTTACCGGATATGCCGGCACACGATCTTGTCTTCCATATTTTCAATAGCAGCACAATAATGGCGAATACGTGTGACAGATCACCAACTAATCGAAAAATATTCATGTTGACTGCGGCTGCGGCGGCGACGACGGCGGCTTATGCTGAGTTTATGCTTTGGTGCTGAGTTGCTGTTCCAATTTGTAGTTGTCGTTGTCGTCGACGTTGTAGGTTGGCGGCGCGGCCCTTTTAATCGTTGTTGTCGTCGGAGTCGATAGTCGTCACTGAGAATTTGTAATGCTGACACAGCCGAAATTATCCTTTGATAATTGTGCTGCTGGCGCTGCTTTGCTTGTACGTTTTGCCCACTGCGCGCTGCTTAACTGCAATGCAATTAATTCGTATAGTAACGCATAAATATCAACGTTTTGTCAACAAAAAAATATATATTTTGCCAACGAGTTAATACTTTTCGCCGCCTGCTTTTACAATGATGAATATGAAATCAAAGAGAATGAAAAACGAAAACGAAAAGACGATAAAAGAGCATAAGAGAGAGAATGTGACGTGGCCACGGTTCTTTTTGTTGGTTCTGAGCTGGCAGCGTTGCCAGACTTTAGTTGTGTTTTTGAAAATCACAGTGGACGCTAGTCCATGCAAGTGACAGAAACTAATCTTACTATGGTTGCAGCTTGAGCACAATATGACGTAGTTTTTACTAATAAGTTCGATTGAAATATGTTATACCTATACCAATAAAAAGGTTTTGAAACGTACATTCAGAAAATGTTAAAATGTTAAACCTATGCTGAAATATAGGGGATTTGGGCTGGTATTGAACCTATTACCCTAAACTATTTTTTACTAGTTGAAACCCGGCGCGTTGCTGTCCTTCCCCCTGCCCCACTTCCACCGTACCCATGACCCTTTTGTTTTTATTTTGAAATAATTTCAATTTTCGTCAATACTATTTCAATATCCCGCATACGCTCAGAACGGCCACAAATCTATGGTTCATGTAAGGAATCTTAAAAAAGTTTCACTAGCAGTTATAGCCAAACACTTTATTCATCTCCTCTATTACAATTACATATTATAATCAATTCCAAGAATACAATTCATTTGTAACAAAAGTCTTTTCTCAATGATATCAAAAGTTTTGTGAGTTGCAAGTAGGCTGGCATCACTTGGTTTTTAGCTATTAAAGATTTTCTTATCTGATATTTGAAATTTTAGCTATTTAAGACTAATTTTAAAAATTTGAATTACTATGCTGCACCAATTAACAAATATAATCTATTTTTATATAATATACGCTATAAACCCATAAAAATGAACTGCACTGCATATAAAATAAAAAACTGCCGAAATATAGTACATTTTTATTTAGCGTACTGTGCAACACTACAAACAAGCAAGCCATTTCGATAGCCGCTTGCTATTTTTCGGCTTTTGATTTCTTTTTGCAAATAAAGTTTTAAGCGCTTATGTGCATAAATAATTTGTAATATATACAAAATTAATTAATTTAATAATATAGTTGTATAGTCACTGTACAAACAACGGCAACAAAATGGTAAATATTAAGCTAGCGCTGCGCCGCAACAACGCACAAAACATAACCTAAACGTTTAACACAACAACTAAACAAAAAACTGTTTTCTATTTTCCACAACTATGTCGCTTACAGACTATCGGCAAAAACAACAAAATGATACAGCATCTAAACTATCGGGTGCGTATCGTGCTGCAGGATTCACGTACATTCATTGGCACATTTAAGGCATTCGACAAACATATGAATCTAATACTCGGCGATTGTGAGGAATTTCGCAAAATACGCTCGAAAAATTCAAAGGTGCCAGAGCGCGAAGAAAAGCGTGTACTAGGTTTTGTGCTGCTACGCGGTGAAAATATTGTCTCACTTACTGTAGAAGGCCCACCGCCACCAGAGGAGGGACTACCGCGTGTACCAATACCCGGTGCTGCACCTGGACCTGGCATGGGACGCGCTGCAGGACGTGGTGTGCCCATTAATATGTCATCAGTGCCGGCCGGTTTGCAGGGTCCAGTACGTGGTGTTGGCGGTCCTGCACAGCAACATATGGCACCAATGGGACGTGGTATGCCCAGAGCGCCAGCTCCTATGCTCGGTGGCCCACCACCATTTCCAGTTGGTATGCCGCCAGGTCTTGGACGTGGTGCACCACCACCAATGCGCGGACCACCGCCAGGCATTATGCGTGGTGCTCCGCCACCGGGACGCGGTGGTTATTAATTTTAGAATAAAACCAATTGTAGTTTTCATGTACAATTTTTGAAGTTTTATTTTCGATAATTTAGTGAAATCGTTTAGGACTTTATATTCCCATTTAGTAGTCACGAAAAAAAAAAACAAAAAATGTACACAAATTAAACTGTCAACCTACGCTGCTGATTTTTCCAACACTGTTCAAGTTTTACAACACTGCTGCTGGCACTGCGTTTTCATGTATTTTCTTTTGCGCATATCATTTGAGGGCGTAAAATTTTTCAATTAGCTTTTAAAGTGCAACACTGTTGTTGTTTGTAGCGCATTGTTGTGTTATTCATAAAACAAATATTAAGCGTTTATATTGCGCTACATTACAATAAATTAGGCCAACTAATTTTGGTGTTAGCCGAAAGAACATGGCTGCGGAAATAAAGCCAGCTCAACGTAGCAACAGCGATCGCTTTAGCACCAAGAAGCCGGAATTGTTGAGCAAACTTGAAGGTAGTGGCGATGATGTTAATCATGCTATTTTGATACCTGGTGAAAATGGTGTAATTAGTGTTTCGGATGATAAGTAAGTGCAGTGCTGCAGCTTAGTAGTATTTTCTTTAAGCCAAGTGCATAATAACTTTCACCTCTTTCACTTGCATTTTTTTTTTTAAATTTTTCTTTGCTCCAGAACGGTACGCATTTGGCTAAAACGTGATTCCGGCCAATATTGGCCCAGCATTTGTCAGTTTATGCCATCGGCCTGTACATCCATTGAATATGTACCGGAAACGCGTGAACTCTACATTGGTCAGGACAATGGCACAGTGACACAATACACTCTATCAGAGGATTGCAATCGTTTGTCGTTTATACGTGACTATTTGGCACATCAGGGCCGTGTAGTGGCCGTAGCTTTCTCCAAAGCACACAACTGGATGCTTTCGTGCGCGAAAGATAAACTTTTTGCTTATCATTGCACTGAAACAGCAAGACGTGTGGGCGGTTACAATTTCGAGACACCGTGCACCGCGCTACAGTAAGTGGAACGAGTTGGCAGCAGAAGAAAATAGCATTTAAGTGCTAATTAAATTAATTTGTTTACAGATTTGATGCGTTGGCAAAGTACGCCTTTATCGGTGACCATGCCGGACAGATAACTATGCTGCGTTGTGATGTGCAGGGTGCGCAGCTGATAACCACATTCAAGGGACATACTGGTGAGTGCAACGGAAATGCGATAAAGAGGAAAAAAGTTATATTTTAATATAATTAAGCAAGTGCAAGCGTTGTAAACATATTTCGCGGGTACATGATACCCTACAAGCCCTTATAATATGTATTCTAGAATAGAAGTATAGACTCGTAAAAATAATTGAAGAGAAAATGCAAAATTGGAAAACGTTTAAATGAATAGACAGATGAGCGGGTATAACTATCGAATAATATGCCAAACTGATAAAGAATACAAGTACATACGTCATTATTTTAAAAATTCCAGAACGCATGCAGTCGGGTGTGACTTTGTCGACTTTGAGATACTGTACTCGACTGTACTTTGTCTAAGGCTCCTCATTTGAACACTAGATTAGAATAAAGGCTTTATTCTATAGTGGTCCGATCTGAAGTTATGTGGAATTTTTTATTAGTCATCAAATTTGTTGTTTGTAGCTTAATTAAAAAAAAATATATATATCATTTACACCTTATACATTCATTTAAAACACTTTATCTGAAGTAAAATTTTAAATTACTAAACAAAAAAAGAAAAGCAAATCGTTTTCCAACTATACAGACTTAAAAAATGTGCATATACGGGGCATCTACACAATTATAGATACACAATATAAGATACCCAAGTTTAAAGTCTCGAGCTCTTATAGATCTTTGTATCATACATCCAGACGTTCGGACGGAAATACCTAAAACCATTTAGTTTCCAATGCTGATCAAGAATATATATGCTTTATGGGGTCTAACACGCCTCCTTCTGCCTGTTACATACATTCGCACAAACTTATTATACCCTTGTCACTTTGGGTTCTCAGGGTAAATTAACAATCCAACAATGAAATATAAATTACAGGAATAACATTATTGTGTCGCGTACTTGACAAAGAGTATGTAAAAATTTATTTGTGAATTATAAGTGCTATTAAGTTTTAGCTCAATATAACTAAAAATCGAGCGCATTATTTTACAATGAAATATATATAACCCCAAAAATATAAAGTTACGAAATAAGCTTTCAAAGAGGAACAACTGATTAAACAAATTGTTCATAGCCTTTTCTATGTGAGGAAATCTATGGTTATACTACATTATAGTTCGTAGTATGTATTTGCTTTTATCCCACCTCAACTTCTATAGTGCTGTTTTGGGTTATGAAAGCCATATGCTAAACGGATATTTTCAAATTTCATGACTTTTAAAGTCAGGCTCTTCTGCAGCGAAACTCTGGCTTATAAATTAGAAAACCAAGGTCGAAAATTCATGTTTCTGGAGCATAGTCTTTCTTTACATAGTTCTTTGTTATAAGCAATGTTTCAAATATCAGGGGGTATAACTCACCTACTTTAAGATGTAGCCAGCATATAAGCCTCCCGCAATTTTGGGCTTTTGTATGAAAACTTGTTTGTTAGAGTCAGAATAAACTTGAAATTTGATATGGTGGCTTTTCATTTCATAATTTCACTTTTAAGGCTAGCCGTCATACAAACTCACCACCCTCGCTTAAAATTTTGTTTAATATATATGTTTTTGGTTATAACGGGTGACCAAATGACAATGGAAGAATTAATATTAAATAAAACAGACACGGTATGAGTTATCAAATTGATTCTTGCTTTATTTTGAAGCTACATTGATACCGACCGTATGTATATGGAATAGGACTTTATACAAATGAGTGTCTCGGCTCCGTTTTCCGTGCTGCATTCGTTGGGTTAAATTTTTGATGACTCGATCAAATGTTTGCTCCTGTGCTTTTACTAGAAGTTTCTTCTCTTTGCTTTTAGAAGTCTTAATTGGGATACCGAAATAAATCTTCCACCGTATCATCACGAATTGGTTGCACCGAAGTACATGTTTTATCTTGTTTTATACATCTTATAACTTCCTCAAACACAATTTACAATTTTACATAAATTATGTATAAGTAAATTTAAAAATTTTGTTTACAGCTAGCATTCGTTGTCTGAAATGGGTTGAAGGACCACAATTGCTGTTTAGCGGCTCCTGTGACCAATCGGTTATAGTCTGGGATGTTGGTGGTAAACGTGGCACCATCTACGAACTACAAGGCCACAAGTAAGTAAACAAGCAAATGCTGTTTTAAATAAATAATTATTTATCACTTAAAATTAAATTTCTCGACATTTCAGCAACAAAGTCTCCGCTTTAGCCTATGCAAATCACACACAGCAATTGATCAGTTGCGGTGAAGATTCAGTTGTTGTATTTTGGGAAATGAATGCTATGCGCAAGGAAGTGCCCGGTTGGGTTGAATCCAATAATTGCCAATTGTGTTCACGCCCATTTTTCTGGAATTTCCGTTCGATGATGGATCAACGACAACTAGGTAATTTAACTAACAACAGCTAGCTAACATCATATATAAACAATATCATAATTAAATTGTAATTAAATAATTTTTTTTTTGGGAAATTTTAACTCGCATCTTTTGCTATTGCAGGCATACGTCAGCATCACTGTCGCCATTGCGGTAAAGCTGTTTGCGATAGCTGCTCTACCAATCGCATTAATATACCAATTATGGGCTTCGAATTCGATGTACGTTGTTGTGATCCCTGCTATAAACAACTACAAACAGTTGAACGTCCATCGTTGGCCTCTTTTCATGATGCCAAACATTCAATAGTACATATGGATCTTGATGAAGAACGTAAACGTCTATTAACTGTTGGACAGGATCGACTGATTAAAGTATGGGATCTATCGACAATTTGGGCATAATACAACGCCAATTTAGCGCAAATACCGACAACAACAACAACAA
Source organism: Leucophenga montana (assembly GCA_035044765.1). Taxonomy (NCBI): domain Eukaryota; kingdom Metazoa; phylum Arthropoda; class Insecta; order Diptera; family Drosophilidae; genus Leucophenga; species Leucophenga montana. The sequence continues at coordinate 92,174 of JAWNNQ010000522.1, forward strand.
CAGCAACAATTATTAAAGCAAACAATCAAGCAGAAGAAACAGTTGATACCAAACAGCAGTATATACTCAACTCGACGAATACGAATACCATGACGACTCATCGAGCAAATGCATTAATCGAACATAATTGTGAAACGCAAACGGCTTTTGCCTATTACTTGCAACAATAAATTGCAACAATAAATTGCAACAATAAGCGTTACAAAATTGAAAGAAACGAATAAAAAAAATAACAAAAATAGTTAACGTTCTATTTTTTGTACGTGTTCAGAGAACGCCGTATGAAATAAACGTAAAATTTAAAAAAAAAAAAAAAGGATATTAAGCTAATTTAGCCGTTGCGGTGCGTGGCATTAACGCAAAATTAAATAAAGTCGATGTTTAGTAGTTCACTTCTACATATATAGATTTGTATAAACAAAAAATAAACTATTCAAACAAGGTATTTCTATATTTCCTATACTAAACTAAAATAAATTAATTGCACGCTGTTCTTTCGCTTTCGATACGTATAATTTGTGTGGCAACGATTTCATTAAAATGGTTTAACTCCTCGACACTTTTAGTAGTATTTTGTGATTTGCTTCATTTGATACTATGAAATTTATATGCTCAACGTGTAGTCAAAATGATGCTGAAAGTGACGAAATGAACCAACGATGCCGTTCAAATTATTCGGTTCGAAATCTAGAACAGCGGGCATTATTTATAATTTGTTTTTACATATTGTGTTAATTTATTTTAGTGGCTTTCTTTAATCTCTTTAACTCACAGTCTGTTCCACTATAATTTACTATTTTATTATAATACGTTTATTTTTTGCATTGTTTTAGCTGTTACTAAATACCTTGTGTATCCTTAATGAAATGCCTATACTTTATATTAAAAAATTATTACATATATTTGTAAAAAAATACTATTATTTCATAATATAATAAAAAAAAAAACTGAATAAATTTCTAGATTAATTGTTAAAGCAATACTTAGAAGTATTTTATTTTTAATAGATCCTGTTCCAATGCTTATTTGCGGTAGAATTTTGCTAAAGTGAATTCGTTAAAATCTTAAATTTTTAAGCTGATTTCACGATTTGAATACACTTGGAATTGAATTCACACAAATCGCGAAATAGTTCTGTACTACAAAAATTGTTCCACTCTATCGTATACACTTTTGCAAAATCATGCCGCAAGTGAGAACCTGTAGTATATTTTCAGGGTATTCAAAGAGGCGCAACGCTTAAACTTTCGAAAATCTTCTGCTTCAGCAATTTATGCTGTATTTGTAGCTGGAAATTCCAACTCTTCTTCAACGCGTTCGATTTAGCTCTTAATATGCGCGTCATTAGAAACTGAGCGTTTCAAATAAAACTAACAAAATTATATTCCATTTTTTGTTTTTCTACTTTGAGAGCATTTAAGCTCTTCAATACATACTACTACGAAGATGGCTCAATTAGTTAACCGCTTGGGTATAAATAAAACTGGTTGCCAGTAAGAGATTTCATTTTAAACCGAGCGCTACACTTGAACACGTTCCGCGCAAAATTGTAGAAAAAAAAAAAAATAAATATCGAAAAATAAAACGCATAAAAACAAAACAAGCAAACGATTCTAATTTTTATAACGTTTACGATTTCGAAAGTGATTTCGCTGTCTGTTTGTATATTTTTTTCGCGTTGAATAATTAATAACATGCGTTGAAATGTAAAAAATCATAAAATACAAAAGAAAAAAAAAAAAAAAACGCAGAAAAATAAACAAATACTACAATCTACTGTGTTGTGTACATTTAAAATTCAATGTCATTGGCTTTGAACGTGAACTTGTACAGCAAAAAAATAAAATTAAACAAATGCACAAAATATACATATATTAATTAATGCTACATAGTAGTTTAAAATAGTATAAGAAGTTGTTGCAGAGCAGTGAACCAAGTGCAATGCAAGTGTTACACATTTCGGTTGTAACTATATTGCAATTAGGTAAATGTCTTATTTAACTATACAAATATACCGTTAGACCCAAGCATTTTGTACAACTTCCGGCTTTGATGCTAAACGTCACATTTATAACTTAGAACATAATAATAAAATACCAAACAGCATTGTTGTTTATTTGTATATTGTGCTAATCAAATTTGATTGCAAATCGTGTTTAAAATTTCAATAGAAAGAAAATCAAAATGAAAATTATTGCGACCTTGTCGTAGCGTCGTCGTCGTATTGTCTCCGTCTGTGCTGAGTCTCTATCACTAGATCGATTTGTTTAAATGTGTCTGTACGTAAGACCGCTGTCTTGTCTGTCAATTCGTGGCAATGTTATTAACGTATTTAAAATAAAAAATATGTATATTTTTTATATAGGGGTTTTCAATATAGGGACATAAAAGTGTTGTATTTTAATAATTCTTTATGATCCGCGACCTAAGATGACTTGTCCTAAGCCTATACTATGTTGAATGAATCTTAGTACTTTCGTAGGATCCAAACTTCTCAGTTGCTCCTTTCTAATAAAGTGATTACCTAGCATCTGCAGTCTGCTACAGCTTCTCATTCTGTAAGAATGTGAAGAGGGGGTCACAGAATCTGCATTCGGTGAGTTGTGTATCTCCAAAACATATAAATGTTTCTTTAGTCTACAGTGTCCTGTTAGCAGTCCTGTTAATATTCTTAGTTGGTTCCTAACTAGCTGAAGCATAGGTTTCGATCTGTTTGTAGCCCCCTAGAAGTAACATTGCTTGTCTTAGTCCTTGGCTTGTAGCCCAGTGTTGTTATTTTCCTATATCTATCTCATTGCGTATTACTTCCGCTATATTATGTCTCCCGATGCCACAATATGGCTCAGTTTCTACGTTGAATTTAAGGGCCTTCAACGCAGCCTGGCTGTCTGAGAGAATAGCATTATCACAGTCTCTATCTAGGTTAAATTGCGCACATCTGATTATCGCACACATTTCTGCTTGTAAGATACTGGTGTGTTTTCCCATTAACTCCCAATAGTGAGTCCTATAGCCTACAACACCTAGGCCTATACCATCTTCTGTCAGGGATCCATCCGTATAGCACTTGATGGTGTGTGGCTTTAGTACGTATGAACTTTCTAATGGACCATTTGATGATAAAACTCCGATGAAATATAGACCTCTGTGTCGTTTCGTCTCTAGGCATGGACATTAGGGATGCACCTTTCGTCAATGTATGGAGACGTTTCTGACAGATATCCGAGGTAGCTTTGTTTCCATCGACTGTTAGTCGTAGCTGCGTCTCTTTTATTTTGTGTTCGATTTTCCGATGTAGTGGTGTCACTTGGCTCGCGAGCTCTCACCACGCGACTAAGCCATATAGTAGCATTGGTTTCCCTGTTATAAAGCCACAGCATGTTCTTCGGGTTGCACCCCCAAGGTTTTTCGGCCAGCTTCCTGCACACAAGTTTTGACCTTTGTGCATTTTCTTATGGTTTCTTCCATGCGTCTAGTGTTACCCCCAGATATTTCACCTTATTGCTAAGTTCTAGTGTAACCCCTGAGAGCCTAATCTCTGTTAATCTAGTGAATGGTACAATGGTCGTTTTGGCAGGGTTGATGTTAAGTCCTACCACACCGCACTAATCTTGTGTGATTTTGAGTCCTCTGTTGATTATCTCACAGAGTGTCTCTTCAAACTTCCCACTTGCTATTATAACGATGTCATCTGCATACCCTTGGCATTGTATCCCATTCTCGGCTAGTATACATAGTAGGCATAGGTCTACGACTAGGCTCTTCAGAAGGGGAGAAAGTACTGCCCCTTGTGGGCAACCCTAACTGTTTTTACCCTGATGCTGGTACTATTCACTCTAGTATAGTACGAACTCACCCCTAATTTTTTTTTTTCAAGACATGTCATCGTCATGGTGAAGTTCAAGAAAGACAAACATTTAAAATTTATTAAAAGTTACTGACGAAACTACAACTTTAAAAAAGCGCTTACTCCAATTTTCGGTATAATCACAGCTCCGGTGTGAAATCCAAACCACACGGCCACTCTTTATGGCTGCAATGTAGTCTGTTGATGTGTGTCTGTTGCTGTAAACTAATGCATATTTTGCTTATTGACAAAGCGATTAAGCAAAAATTGTGCTGAAAATGCTTTTCTTAAAAGTTGCCACTCAAAAATTTCGTTAGTAATTTTTTGAAATGTTACAAATGTAAACTATAACTGACGTTTTGACATTGACAGTACCAAAAACAAAAAAATTGTAAATGTGCGTTAGTAGCAATAAAATACAAAATTGTTATGTGCCTATTGAAAAACCCTATATAGCTACTAAGAACGTGTTTCGTACAATTTTTTGCATATACTAGTATACGAATTCCGTTTTTGCATATTGAAACATCATGGTTGCGTAGTTTTCGTTTAATTTATGCTAAACGTTTTCGATTCTAAGTAAAAAATTTCGAAGTTTTGCAGCCATTTTTAAACCACATTAAACAAAAGATGCACAGTTAAAAAGTTCATTTATAATTTACTATTATTAAAATAATTTAAGAAAAAAAAAACCGTAAGCTTTCAAAAAGTAAATTTGTTTGTTTTATGAATGAAACAAGATATTTGTAGCTGTTCGTTCATATGTCATCGCTCCGTTTTTGTTTTAATCGACCGACCCGACCCGGCTTGTCTGTTTGAATTATTTATTGTGTTTAGAACGCGTGCCAAGTATTTGTTTTTGTTGTGCGGGGCGTTGTGTAATAAAATCGTGATTAATAGTTAGAGTAATTAGTTAACAGTTTTTCGCTTTTGTACATATTACGTTAGAAAAGCTAAAAAAACAAACAACAACAAACAAATTAATTAAACACCTATAAGTATGTACATATATCCAGTTTGTGATGCCAAAGAGTCTGGCGCGGGTACTCAGAGCATTCAACTATGCGCTACTCTCATGTTGGCATAGGGTTTGTGCATTTTTAAATAGAAATCGTTAAAGAGTTAAAGAGTTCAAATCGAAAAGTTTCGAAAATTGAAGTTCAAAATTTTTCAGAAAAAGAAAAAACATTAACTTCGGTGGAACCATTGGTTTAATACCATTCGAATTGTGTACTTAGCAGCTATAAAGAATGCAACAAATATTTGTGAAACCTAAACCTGAGCAGTAATTTTATATGCGCGCTAACCCTAAAAGCGGGCGGCACACGCCATTTGATATGTGCCGGGATATGTCCCACACTTTCAAATAATTTTTAACTATAATGAAACGTTTTTCATACAAAATCTTAAAAATCGGTGGTGGAGCTATGTCTAAAAGTGGAGCGAACACATCCATTGATGTACATGTGAAGTGTCCGTTCGTAAATATATATAAAATTATATCATATAAAATTTTAAGTTGAATATTGCAGTTCAATTGCTAGCAATTGTAATAAGTTGTTTAAGTTGGTTTTCTATGTTTTGGCAAAATTTCACTTCAAAGTTCACATATCGTCCTGAGAAATATAGAAATAGTAAAGATAAGTTTACTAAAGCTGATACTTTCACCTAAAAATGGTAAAACATTTGTGTATTAGTGTTCTGTACTGACAGCTCTGGGTTGGTAGTTAAACTTCTCTACCTATTCTTATTTTTCCCAGGACGATTTCGAACTCGATATTTGTGAATTTCGAACTCGATATTTGCTAAAAAAAAAGACAATTAAAATCACTAGCAATGAAACCTCTACTGATCTTGAAACTAAAAAATTACATAAACAAAGAAGGTTCGATTACCTTCAATTT